>JAVJIF010010886.1:0-206023 GCA_038442645.1 Agave tequilana | reverse complement strand
ATATCTTAAAAAATTAAATTAAGATAAAACAACAATCATAATTAAATAAAACAAAGAACCTGGCCTGGGGAATGCAGTCGCGACGTCGCTGCCCTAAAGGATCAAAAGCCCGTCTCCTTGTCCAGACGTTGAATCGGCCTTGTCCCCTAGCGGTAAAGGATCCCCCGGATTCACCAGCACTCAGCCCAGGACGGTGGGCAGAGCCTCTGCTCAAATGAAGAAGTTGCCCATAAAAAAAGATGAAAATTCTTTTAAACACTGAAGCCATTCTCACAAAGAGTAGTCTTCAGGTTTTCTTTTAAGATGAGAAAAAGAGAAATGAGTTGTGTCTCAAGCTATTGGAGTGAGGGTCTATTTATAGACTTAGAACCCAGGTTGTTGTAACCGCTCCAACAGAAAATCCAAGCAGTTGAGATATTTTCTCAACCGATTTAGATTCTAAGACTTGGTCAAAGTTGACTTAGTAAAACAAATCTGAAATGAAAGCTTTTTCTTTTTATTTTAATACAAAAAATCCAACAGTCCCCCCCAAAAGCTTGAGTTTCAGGGAAGACATAATAAAACAAATAAATAACAATCAAATCATAAAACACGATAAAATTTGGGCAACATCATACTGTGAATTCGGGGTCGATAGCTTACGGCCTTGAATCTACCCTTAGTGAATTTATCGCCACCTGAGAGACATAATGGACTACGCCTTGAATTAGGTCTCTTTAACCAGATATTGATAAAAGACACACACAGTAAGTCTTCATTTATTGAGCGAGCGGGGGTTGAGCGTTAAAGGCCATGCTCACAATAACCGACTCATGAGAGTTTCTAGGGTCAGCCCTGCCCCCCCAACCGCGGCCATCACGGTTCCTCTCACGTAGGTAAGTCCTCCAAGGGTACTACAGCTGGATAGTATACCCTCCACACTACATGCGTTGGACTTATTAAGAGTTAAACTCATCCTTACCTAACTGTATCACATAAGAGCATCTCACCATAGAGAGGGGTAGTAGCTACAACGCTACATATAGGATATAAATATATCCGGGTTGATGCTCCACACGAGTTTCACCAGTCCAGCTTGTTACTACCACATTGAACCTCTTTCATGGAACCAGCTCCCAATCAAGTAGTTGGGTTCCCGCTGTCTGTGAACTCTACTATGGGCTTAACCCCATCTCCCTCGATGAAACTAGGATTATACTCCTAGAAAGACCCTTAGTCAGAATGACTTTATGTTTTCTAGGGTCAAACAATTGGCTTAACAGCCTTTATTTTCAAGTTGTGGCAGTCAGAGATTTAACCCTTCATGACCACATTATTATGACTCTTGACATCTTTTATTAGACCTATAAAGTCTTTAGATAATTGTCAGAGTCTCCCCCAATTTGAATCTCAATTTGAAACTATAAGGTAGTTATAAAGTTTTTTCTTATAACCTTAGTTTAAAAAGAACAAATTTTTATCATAATAAGATTACAATGCATTTTGGCTCCTTTAAAACTAAAGGGAGAATAAATAACAGAACGTTTTTTTTTTTTTTCCCTAACACAAGTGAAAGATATCCATAGAGCAAACTTTTGTAAAATCAAAATTCTAACCGATACCACCATTAAATTAGAAGAAAATGAATGCAGCATTACCAGTTAGTTAGCATAACCATGGAACGGCAATCTAACAAAAAATAGTCCACATACATATGACTTGGAAACAAATTCATTGATTTTCCTATTCCATTAGGTGCCATACATGCACGCAACAATAGAGATCCAACAGGCTTACACTCAGCACATCTGTAATTTCCTGCCATATTTGATCCTCCTTTGTAATTTGTGTTTTGTGCACTATTTACTTGTACTATTGTCAAACCAGCCCTAAATAATCCAACCCTTAACATCCCAACTGGCATCTCCTACAGTCTGCAGCACAATTAACACAGTAGTTCCTGCTAATGTGCCGCAAACATCTGGTTTTCTCTTCCTTGCAAATGAAGCATATGCTTACTGTTTGAAGTGATTCGAATTATTGTAAGCTATAGGTGATGATACTTGAATCAAATGACATACAAGCAAAACAAGGACAGTCAAAGGGTAGCATGAACACAATAATATGGCTGTTACATGTTTATTTTCATTATAGAAATATGTTACACAGACAAAGGAAAGATGCAGAGGCTACACTATAAACTACATTTAATGATTTAAACAAGAGTAACATACACAAAGTTGATTAGCATGCACTAGATGCCAAAACAAAACTAAAAATCAGATAGTAACAGATGGGGGGAAACAACTTTGCTCAAGAGTTCACCATTTAGCAGAAAAATGCTAGCACTATCAGTATGTGAGGATTTAAAGAAACACAAACAATTACAAGACGCATAATCAGATGAATATTCCTTCGAATGGATTGATCTGAAAAACATTATTGTGTATTCACTATAATTAATCACAAGATTCAAAAGTTATCATCACTACTTATGTTTATTAGGAGCATGACACAAGAAAATTGGACCTTTCAAGCAAGTGCTGAAGCATAAATACCACAACTCTAGCAAGGAAAATTACTTTAACACTAAATGTAAAAAAAAGTATCATGATAATAATGTTATAGCGGTATCAACCAAAACTTTGACCAAGAGAATATCAAATCTAGAATGGTTCTAAGTGAAGACAGCAAAGGGTGTTGACCAACAGAACAGACCATGAAGCAGGAGCTTCAAAAACATGGCACTCTGGTTTAACATTATAAGTGATATATCTGAAGAATTTCAGCAAGTTCCATCGCATATTGTGACTTGTGAGTTTCAGCATGCAAAAGCCCAAGACATAAAGGGATAAATTACGTTTAGTGCAAAATTGCTTGGCCTCTGAAGTATGAAGGGAACTGTGCATGTAACACAAGATTGGGGAACAACTTCTCCATGCTTGAAACTAGATGCTACATTAAATTGAGTCCCTTCAGATACAATTGCAAGTCTTATATTAGAAGAATCCTGAACTCCTAGACCATCAATAAAGCTCTTCCAGGAAAGATTGATTTATTTTTCTACTTCAACAAGTGGCTTATTAAGAAAACCTATCATGTTTGGAGTTTAGAAGTTTTCAGTAAACCTTCATTCTTCAACATATTAAGCTACTGCCCTAATCACTTTGACAAGCTACCCATTTTATTACGTTCATATGAATCATATCCGCTGGGATCTAGAGTCAACCAAATACTACAGAGCCACATAATTTTTATTGACTGGCCTCTGAAAATATTCCAGGAATGATCTCTATGTCTATATATCTAACTGGTTGTGATATGGTTTCAGTTGATTTAACCATTCCCTGAATAAACTCATTACAGAACACTTAATGATCAACTGAATGGAAATCTGAGATATAATCTTCTAAGTTCTAACAAAACCAAACCAAGATAGACGGTCATACCTGGAACCCAATTATTTGCATGAAAGAAACTAGATTAAAAAAACGGTATATATAAAATAATTTTGATCCTTTAGATTGTTGGGTATTTTATATACTATTTTCTAAAGCATGCAATATCTTTAAAAATTAAATAAGATAAAACAACAATCATAATTAAATAAAACAAAGAACCTGGCCTGGGGAATGCAGTCGCGACGTCGCTGCCCTAAAGGATCAAAAGCCCGTCTCCTTGTCCAGACGTTGAATCGGCCTTGTCCCCTAGCGGTAAAGGATCCCCCGGATTCACCAGCACTCAGCCCAGGACGGTGGCAGAGCCTCTGCTCAAATGAAGAAGTTGCCCATAAAATAAAGATGAAAATTCTTTTAAACACTGAAGCCATTCTCACAAAGAGTAGTCTTCAGGTTTTCTTTTAAGATGAAAAAAGAGAAATGAGTTGTGTCTCAAGCTATTGGAGTGAGGGTCTATTTATAGACTTAGAACCCAGGTGTTGTAACCGCTCCACAGAAAATCCAAGCAGTTGAGATATTTTCTCAACCGATTTAGATTCTAAGACTTGGTCAAAGTTGACTTAGTAAAACAAAATCTGAAATGAAAGCTTTTCTTTTTATTTTAATACAAAAAATCCAACACCTTTATCGATGGCGTGGAAGTGTAGTATTATAGCAAGAAAATGTTAGTATTCTCATATCAAGTTTTATCTAATTCAAGCACCATGCGGCCGATCATTGAGAAGACAACTATGTTCGTTAAATCGTAATGAAAAACTCGCTTCCTCTTATTGATCTATATTCTTGAATTATCTTGTCGACCAAATCTCTGCTGTTCAGTACTCCTATTGTCTCTAAAATCAACTACTTGACTCCCATGGCTCTCTTCTTTGAGCATTTCTGATCTCCAGTGCAATCCCCATGCAGCAGAGCTCTCTCTGCAATCTCACAAGACTTTTGGTGTGCAAATGGGAAGCACAAGAACTAAGGCATGGGCTCTCTGAATCTTGGTCGTAGAACTCTTTGGCATGTTTCTTTCTCTTCATCGGGAATTCTTCGTGGATGTGTTGCCATAGATAAAGAGCTAGGAGAAAAAGAAAAGGAATTACACAGAGAATAAGTTGAGAGGGATAATATATGAGAAGGTGCATATAGATAACATAGAGAGAATTTTTTTTTTTTTTGGTGAGAAAAAAAACGGTGAACCATATAGTCTCCGCGTTTCATTAACAAGCTTTTAACGAAACACCCCAAGAAAAAATCAAAAGTCCTCCAGAGCTAGCTTAGCTAGAAGCACACGCAGGTGTGGCGGAAAAACGCAAAATATAATAAAATCAAGCGTATGACCGTTTGCACCATCCTGAAATAAAAATTAGATATAACATGCGACCAAAACATGGTGAACACCTGATAAGACATAAAAACAGGAGGCCAAGCTACCAATGATCACTTGTAATCCGTGTCACTGTCCTGACATCCCCTACCCAGTGAGTCCTCTGAAAGGCTGTCAGAGACCACTCCCTCCCCTGACTGCTCCATAGCTCACTCTGCTAATTCTTTGAAAGTACCTGAAAGAAGATTCAGCCAGTAAGAGAAAAACTTCATACAAATATGGAAAATCTGGGTGGGAGATCTGGCCTGGTTATTAAATATTATGTTATTCCGCTCCCTTCATATCCCCCAAAGAACAGTTGCCGCTGTAAGGTCCCAGATTACCCTCTCTTGTTTGTTAAAGGAATTAAGCCTCCAAGATGACCATACGCTGAATGATTTGATAGACAGTTGTGGTATACGAATGGTCACACCGTATACGAATGGTCAAACGGTGTGCCAATGCCATAGAGAAGTTTCCAAGTTAAATCCAGTCTATACACACACTCAACACTAATTATTCAAGCGAAATTCTCTATTTGACAACTGTAGGGATTGAACTTGGGACCTTCCCTTGCGAGGGAGGGGTGTTACCAGAGAGCTAACTCGCTAATTAAATTAGCAGAGTATTTATGACTAAATAAAATTGATTGTTGCAAGATGCGCAACTTGTTGTTCTTGACAATCCAATTCAAGATCAAGATCAACTGGTCCAATCAGCCATATCAGTAAAAATCAGGTGAGAGGTTTTTCGTTCAATTGAATATTTCTTAACTACAGAACCATCTTTCAACTTTCTTTCTTAAACATCAATCAGACTGGTATTTAGTTGGGGTTACATAAAAAATTTGGCATGTTATCACTGTGCCCAATCAGAAACACTAGAACATGTATTATGATATATATATATATATATATATATATATATATATATATATATATATATATATATATATATATATATATATATATATATATTATAGTCCAATGCAAAACAATTATGAGCATTGACTGAAATATTTATCCAGTGACCATTATAGGTGTCACTGCAAGCATGGGAAGAATGTCTAGCATGAGTGAAACTTGAGCCCACTATACAACACAACAAGTTCTTTTATAACTTTGAATCATTTACTTTGGTCTTTATCGCATTGGCAAAATGATATTGTTATGAAAAATCGACAAACTACAGTTACCTTCATCTGAACTAGGGATGAGAATGGGCATGCCCATGTAGTCATGCCCAATAGAAATTTTTCTATAAGAATATGATTTTCTCATATTCTTATAAAATTTTTTCTATTGAGCGTGTCCAATGGGGTCTAATCTGAACTCATACTACCTTCATAATAGTGAATCAATTATAAAACAATTATCATATCGCTTATATTAAGGGCTGTTTGGATGCATAGGAAAATGAGGAAGTGAGGAAGTGGGTGGCCTTATTTCCTACTTTTATTGTCCATTCAAACACTGAAAAAGAAAAATGAGAAAATCTTTTTCCTTTTTTCCTTTACCTTTTACAAATCTCTTTTACACAATCGTTTCCCCACTTTCAAGATGTTACAGTTAATTTTGTGATCAAGAAAATCTCATTTGCATTCTAATTACAGTCCAATTTTTTTCATACTTAATTTTTATTTTATATTATTTTGCTGTGAACTTTGTGATCAATTTTTTCACTTCTACTTTCACATTACCATCCAAATATCGGAAAAGACATAACAACATCCAGACACTGGAAAACTTACTAACTAATTCTTAAGTTTCAAAGAGAACTATTACTACTTTCCCACTTTCTCACTTCCACCCCTAACCAAATAATCACATGGCAGACTCATCTGTATACTATATTAGACATCTGTGAATGTCTTACATGTGCTTTTGAGTTTTATCATGAATAAGAATAAAAAATTTTAAAAAAAAAACCATAAAGTTGAATGAGTGATTCTATCTCTTGGATGATCTTCCACTGTTTCTTTAAGAGGGTTTCCTATAGGAGAAAATAGAAAAATAATGGTGACAGGATGCATGGATGATGATCTCTACATGACACATGCGGCATCCCAATTTATTAACCTTCTAGAGTTACGAGCGTGTTTGTTTCTCATAATTATCTTGTAAGTGATAAAATACAATTGTTATGATATTTGTTTGGAACCGTAAGTCATAAAATATACTTGCAACCCATTTGCAGTCTTAACAGTTAATTTTATGATTATGTCAATCACACTTACAGCTCAGTTGTAGTATAAACAATTAACTTTGTGATGATACAAATTTATATTGCAGACAGTTAATTATAATTAGATTAATATTTCTTTATCATTAGATTAAACTTTTTAAATTATGAGAATTTTTTAATTATTAGATTAAATTTAACTATTAGATTAAAGTTTTTATTAATTATTCTAACAAGTTTTATAATATGTTAGTAATATTTATTACTAGATTAATAATATTTTACTATTTTTATTATTTATTTTAAATATTTAATATTTTAATATTACTTTTTATTATTTTACTATTTTTAATATTTAATATATTTAAACCACTAAAACAGTTAGTTTTGTGGTCAACTTTTCCGCTTATTACTTACTCACAACCAACTAAACAATTTAAAAAATAATATACTTTCTCACTTACAATTTCACATTATCAACCGAACATCATAAAATTTATTTGCCTAAAACTCATTTATAACTGTAGAAAAATTTACCACTTACGACTTACAACCACTTACAGCAGCTAAATAAGCTCATAATCTTGATCAATGGTCGTGCATTAGGCTACTATTGGGATGTGGGTACAAATGAGTTGGGTTAACCCGAACCCAACCCACGACCAATGGGAAATACATTTGTCGGGTTGGGTTGCGCACAGTTTGAAAAATGTCAACCCAAAATATTTTCGGGTTGGGATTGGCCGGTTATAACCCTTCGGGCAACCAGACCATATCCAAACCCGAAATAATTATTGTTAAGTAATTAGATATTCATAATTTTAAATAAATGATTGTATATATTGTAGTATAGTATACTACTTTAATTTATAAACGTCTTTTTATTTTGAAGTTATTTATATATCTCTCTCTAGGACCGTGAGATTTTAAATTTATTCTACAATTGTACTACAATCATCAAACTTGACTCAAATTAAGCTAAGTCCATCCAAACCTAAAAATTAAAGATTTTAAGTTTTATTGAATTTTGTAGAGACAGAACTTCTACCATCTCATGACACTTTCTTCTCTTTACCTCGTGAAAAGTTACAAGTTCAACTCTTCCATCTGCAGTAGGTGAGGGGATTTAACAAAAGCTAATATGCTCAACTAGTTGTGTGGACTCATTTACAATATATAAAAGGCTGCGAATAAAACTTATTAATGTTTTTATGAAAACTAGACTATTGTGATTGATCATTTGTGTACACCTTATGGTTCATTCTCTCTCATGAGAGTTTTTTCTCTTTTGTTACAATGAGATTCCTTTTCATTCTATGAGGCTAAATCCAAATGTGTGTACACAAAAGGAGCATGTCCAGATGAGCGGTGGCTTCTATACATCGTTTCCCAGAGTTCCTGGTCAGATTCAAGCAAGGTATGATGGGAACAAAATCCATCACCGCTCATCTCTCTTCATGACATGCATATTAATGTCTCATTTCTGAATGAATTAATCAACGCAACAATTAATTCCTGTGCATTTTAAGCTTGAATAGAGAATAGGCTAAATTCTGTTGCAGAATGAACAAAGGAAAAGTCCATTATGAACTTGTCTCTATTGAAAAAAAGAAAAAAAAAAATCCATATCCAAATTTAGCCATATCAAAGAGATACAAGAAAGAAAGAAAGGAGAATGCAATAAGTTTCCTACGTCGGTCGTCGGTGGATCGTAGCTTCTTCGATCTCTACATAAACTCCTCCTCTTCTCCCTCCCAGAGGCACACACCCTCTCTTTCTTTCATCTGAGTCAACCGAGTAGTTTCCTCAGAAAGAAAGAACTTCATGGCAGGCCGCTTCTCGATCACCGCCGCGCTGACCGCCGCTGCTTTCATCGCTGGCATCTCTGCAGAAAGCTTCTCGACCGACGTCGACGTAACTTACGGGAAAGTAAACATCCAGGAGAATGGCAACCTGGCGCAGCTCAACCTCGACCAGTCCAGTGGCTCCGGAGTCCAGTCCAAGCAGCAGTACCTTTACGGAAGGTTCGACATGCAGATCAAGGCCGTCCCGGCTACTCTGCAGGGACCGTCGCATCCTTCTTCGTACGTAACAATAACACATATATATACAAACATAGAAATATTCGATGGTGAGAAGAGATTCTTATACTCATGTTCGATGCATGCAGCTTCAATCTCCGCGGCCTACGAATGACGAGATGGACTTCGAGCTGTTAGGAAATATAACAGGAGAACCCTACATATTGCACACCAATGTGTGGACAAACGGCCAAGGTGACAGGGAGCAGCAGATCTATTTATGGTTTGACCCCAGGGACGACTTCCACACTACACCTTCGTCTGGAATCCCCACAATATATTGTAGGTATTTTAATTAGTTAATCGTCGCGTATTTTTTTTTAAATATTTGATCCTATACGTGATTTTCATGTACAGGTTCTTGGTCGATGGCATACCCGTTAGAGTGTTCAAGAACGCACAGCAGCAAGGAATCCCATACTTGAGCAACCAGCAGCTGCATGCCTACGGCGCCCTCTGGAACGGAGACGAATGGGCTACGAGGAAAGGGCAGGTGAAGATCGACTGGAGCAAGGCGCCGTTCAGCGCGTACTATCGTAGTTACCACGCCGACGCCTGCGTCTCGTCAGGGGGCGGCTCGCGGTGCTCCCACGGCAGAGGCCAGTGGTGGGACTGGACTTTCGATGGAACTATGGCTGCCAGGCTCAGGTGGGTGAGGCAGAAGTACTTGGTCTACGACTACTGCCAAGACCAGTATCGTTTTCCGCAAGGCTTTCCTCCTGAGTGCTCCGTTAACGTGTAGAAGTTGATGTTATTGCAATATTAATTGCGAGAAGAAGTCAGGCACATGTAACAGCTGAAGCAAAATAAGGCAATGAAATAAAAGAAGTGACAACTAATTTGATGTACAAGATGCAGCTGTTATATATATGTGTACTTTTTTATAGCTATTTTTCCTTGATTTCTTCGTTTAATATCTCTCTCTAGAAAGAAAGAAGAAACCGTATTTATGCCGAGAATCTGCAATTAACTTTGAGAAAACTTGAGGGGGGAAAAAAAAATGGATGCGAGCACAACAAAATTGATAAGATATAGGATGAAGTTCAAATCAGCTTTCAGTCGGGAAGAAAGACTTTGATCTCGCAGTTCACGAGTTCAGATTCAACGAGCCTTTGCAATATTTAATCATCTCTGTTGTAGAGATCTCTAGGTTTACTCAAGGGCCAAGTAAGCATTGATGAGTTGATGGATAAAATATTTCATCTCTTTTGCCCTGCACTTGTCGGTGAAGCTTAAAATTCTCTCGATGGTACACTTTGCCACTCGTCTCGTAACAAGTCTTTGATCAAAATCCTATGCCATGAGGAAATTAGTAAGTTAAAATCTCTGATTTGCTCCCCTCATGGTAGAATTACCACCACTTAAAATCTTGAATCTCGTCCACTGCCAGTGACCGTTGGTTAGGCCACTGGGTTTGCTCCCCAGTAGTTACCAGTTCAAATCTCTCCAGGTGAACATCTGAATAAGGTGTGTGTTGGGAATCCACGCAACAAAGAAGATGGACACCAGAGAATAGTCATCAAACGCACGAACAAGTAAATAAAGAAAAGAAAGAGAGAACACAAGATTAATGAGGTTCGACAATTTGCTTACGTCCTCGAGGTAAGGGGGGAGAGTTCTTATTGAATCAATCAATTACATGTTACAAATAATGAGGACAATACCCTCTTTATATAGCCAAAGAACCAACGGAGAAAAGAAAACCAAAAACGCCTAATTCGAATCAGAAACGAATTCAGAATCAGATTTGAAAACTGGCTGCAGCCGCATTAGTCGATTAGGAAATAACCTAGTCGACTAATAACTCCTATTAGTCGACTAGGAATTTGGCCTAGTCGACTAGTCTGTAGTGAAACTGTTTTTTCAACTCTCTGTTTGTATCATTAGTCGACTAGGCCGTTGCCCTAGTCGACTAGGCTGGGTTCCTCCTATATAATTTCATCATTAATATAACTGATACGCTTTCGTTTTTCACACCATTAATTGCATCGATCTTTGGCCAACCTTCAACAGAGTATAAAAAACTATATCAACAAGATTTACCCTCTCTACTCACAATTCTCCACGTCGGTGAAGATCTCAAATCTGAGCCGAACACAATATAACACGATGTCGACTTCAATTGGCTGCACCATTGAGGTTGCCTACGTACCCATGCTCAACGGGATCAAGCCACAATAGTTCATCCAAACGAGCTCCACTGAGCTCACACAACTGGAAGGATATGGAGTAAGTTTTTGTGATGTGCAAACATTCACTCCGAAACAATCTGGTAAGTATATCAGCGGGATTCTCCTTCGTGTGAATTTTCTGTAACTCGATGTCACCTTCATCAAGAATCTCCCGAACAAAGTGGAACCTGACATCAATGTGCTTCATCCTTGCATAATATACATGGTTCTTTGCCAAATAGATAGCATTCATGCTATCACAATTGATCTTCAATAGATCCTGATCAATACCCAAGTCGTCAACCAACCCTTGAAGCTAAATTGCCTCTTCATAGCCTCTGTCATAACCATATACTCGGCCTCCGTAGTAGACAATGCGACAGTAAATTATAGAGTAGAATGTCCATTGACCGGTGCTTGGGATAATGTAAACACATATCCCGTTGTGGACTAGAGTTTGTCGAGCTCTCTTACGTGGTCAGAATCAATATATCTGATACACTCCTGCTTACCAGTAACATCCTTCTTGAATACCAAACCAATGTCTATGATACGTTTAATGTACCATAGAATCTACTTCACTGCCTCCCAATGACCCCTACCGGGATCGTGCATATATCTGTTGACCATTGAGACAGTTTATGATAAGTCGGGCCTTGTACACACTATTGCATATTAAACTACCAACTGCACTAGTACAGGGTACATGAGTCATGAACTCGTGCTCTTCAACAGTAATAGAAAACATAGTAGCTTTTAACTTAAAATGAGGAGCCAATGGTGTACTTACAGACTTTTTATCATCGTTGATGTTGAACTTCTGAAGTACCTTCTTCAAATATCCCTTTCGAGTCAAGCTAACCTTTCCATTCTTCCAGTCTCACTCAATCTCCATGTCTAGCACCTTTTTTACTTCACTCAGATCTTTCATCTCGAATTCGGAAGACAAGTCTTTTTTCAATTTATCAATAGCAGATCTGCTTTTAGAAGTAATGAGCATATCATTCACATACAAGAGTAGATAGATGTACTCTCCTCCAGGTAGCTTATTGTAATACACACATAAGTCATAATGGCTCCATGTGTACCTCTTCCCTCTTATGAAACTGTCAAAATGCTTGTACCACTGCCTTGAAAATTGCTTTAATCCATATAATGATTTTTTCAGTTTGCATACAATATTCTTCTTTCCTGCAGTTTTTAACCTCGTCGGCTGAGACATGTATATCTCCTCTTCAAGATCGCCATGGAAAAAGGCGGTCTTCACATCGAGGTGATCAAGTTTCAACTCGTACTGTGCTACCTGTGCCAACAAAATTCGAATAGACGAGTG
Source organism: Agave tequilana (assembly GCA_038442645.1). Taxonomy (NCBI): domain Eukaryota; kingdom Viridiplantae; phylum Streptophyta; class Magnoliopsida; order Asparagales; family Asparagaceae; genus Agave; species Agave tequilana. The sequence goes on along the minus strand of JAVJIF010010886.1, from coordinate 193,469 downwards.
TTTTACAACATGTAAGAATACCTTGTTGTAGTTAATGCCTTCTCATTGAGCATAGCCTTTAGCTACTAATCAGGCTTTGTAGCGTACAATATCACCATTTGAAGATCCCTATTTTTTTTTACAAATACCCACTTACAACTGATCGCCTTCTTTCCTTTGGGCAACTCTGACAGTTCCCAAGTGTCATTCTTGTGTAGAGAACTCATCTCTTCCATCATAGCATCCTTCTACATCTTGAACTCCGAACTGATTTCAGCTTCCCTGTGAGTAGACGGGATTGCCTCCTCAACGACTGGGAGAGCAAAGGCATATTAGTAGTGAGCCAACTGGGCTTACATGGATTTCTCCAAGTTCTTCCAATTGTAATGGATTCTTGGACATTACCCATAGTCTGTCCTTGATCCTTAGCATTATCAGCATCCTGTTCGACTACCTGATTATCTCCCTGGTCACTGAGGGTATCACCTCAAATGATACTGATCTTTCTAGAGACAGTAAAGTAACATCACTCTCCACCTGCTGCAATATCCTGTTGGTCGTCTGACTCTCCACCTGCTGAGAGTTTGTAGGCTTCACCACTGAAGCCTCATCAAACATGACATCTCTGCCAAGATAAATTTTCTGTCCTTTGGATCCAAATTTTGTAGCATTTTACTCTTTTCTTGAATCTTACGAACATACTTTTTCTCGCCCTTGGGTCCAACTTGTCTTCCTTGACATGATAGTAGGCTGGATACCCAAATACCTGTAGCGAATTATAATCTTGAGTAACTTTCCCTGACCAAACCTCTAGAGGAGTTTTATCTCCTATTGCAGACGAAGGCAACCTATTAACGAGATGGCATGTATACGCCAATGTCTGAGCCCAAAAAGATTTTGATATGCTAGTGTTGGATAACATGCAACGGACCTTCTCCAGCAAGGTCCTATTCATTCTTTCAGCCACATCATTTTATTGCGGTGTTTCTCTTACTGTGAAGTGTCTTTCTATGCCCTTATCGGGACATAGCTGTAAGAAAGGATCACTTGTATACTCTCCTCTATTCTCTATTGTCTGAACAGAGCACCTTGTTCTTCCTTCCCTTATTCTTCTTCATGTTCTTCTTTCACTCCACAAACAACTCCAGGATTTTCCCCTTTGTGCTTCATGGTATATACCCAACATCGCCTAGAGTAAACATCTATAAAAGACACAAAGTAATAGTACCTCTAATAGATGCCGTTTTGGTAGATCTCCAGACATCTGTGTGAATATAATCCAGAATCCCCTCGGTGCAATGAGTTGTGGTGCCAAATCTCACCTTGGTCTTCTTTTCGATGATACAATATTCACAAAACTCTAATTTGCAGGTACTGGCACCTTTCAATAAACCTTACTTTACAAAAGCTTACAAAGACTTTTCTCCTGTATGTCCGAGCCTCATATATCAGAGTTGGGTGCAATCATTATTTGAATTTGTAGAAGTTGCCACTTGTCTTGTAACCGTACTACCCTTCAAGTAGTATAGGTTATTGCGTCGGACGCCCTTCAAAACAACCTTCGAGTCTTTAATCATCTTGAGAACTTCATCTCTAATAGATACTTTAAGACCCAATGTTTTCAAGGCACCAACAGAGATAATATTCCTTTCCAGTTGAGGTACATACCTCACATTCTTCAATTCTTGCACCATCACATCAAACATCTTGACCAAGACAATACCTATCCCTTCTATAGGACATGGACGATCATCACCAGCATGAAATATCTATCTAGTTTCTCAAAACTAGAAAACTAATCCCTGTTGGGACATACATAATAGGTAGTTCCTGTATCGATCTTCCACTCAGAATCACCTAAGTAACCTATGGTATGAGTAGTGACTATAATGAAAATATAGATGAGTCTAAGTCTGATCCATCTACCTGTGAAGTACAACCCGGTTGGGTATTGATCAGCTTTTTAAGATTTGCTTCGGTTTTGACCCCATTTTCCTTATTCTTATCCTTGATCCTTGGACAATCAACCTTCCAGTGCCCTAACTCTTTGCAGAAGGCACACTAGCTCTTCTTTAGATTCATGGTCTGTACTTTGATCTCCCGCGAACGCCTTTGCCCTTCTGATTGGAACCCATTCCTCTTACCACTAATGCCTCTACTGATGTACTACTGGAAAAAGATTGCTTATCTTTACTTCTCACTTCATAATTTACAAGAGCAGCCAACACATCATTAGTCAACACATCATTATAGTTAAGTAATTGATTCCTATTAATCAAGGTGAGGACGAAAGTCTAATACTCTTCATCAGGAGGAAAATTCAAAAGAAATAACGCCTTATCCTTTTCTTCGATATCCACATACACATTAACCAAATCTATAAAAAGCTTTGTGCAGTTGTTCATGTGCTCAGCAATAAAGAGTCCCTTCTTCAACTGGAAGCGATAAAGTCTCCTCTTTAGAAGCAGTCGAGACTCGATACTTTTCGTTAGATATTTCTTTTTAAGAATCTCCCACATCTTCATTGCAGACGTCTCATATAGCACATGATACTTGATGTCTTGTGTCAAACAAGACCTTATAAGACCACACGCTGTCCTATTCATCTTGTCCCAATCTTTTTATAAGTCTCCTCTGGCTTTTCTTTCAATCGTAGAATGTCTTCAAGGTTTGATGTCGTCAATGCATCCATCACCTCATACCTCCACATCCCAAAATTGTTTGTGCTATCAAACTTTACCACATCGATCTTCATCAGATGTGGGTTCAAGGATGTCACCATGGATTGACTTTCTCTGACCATCTTCTCAATAGATTCCTCACACAATGTGGAAAATAATTAGTGAAAACAAATCCAAATAGAAAGATCAGATCTTTACCTCCGAACGAAACTGTAGACAGTCTCCAAGTCCACCTGAACGAAAAACTCCCTGTCGAACCCGGAAATCTCTAATACCACTTATTGGGAATCCACGCAATAGAGAAGATGGATATCAGAGAATAGTCACCAAACACACGAATAAGTTAACAAAGAAAAGAAATAGAGAACACAACATTTATTAAGGTTCGACAATTTGCCTACGTCCTCGGGGCAAGGGAGAGAGTTCTTATTGAATCAATTAATTACATGTTATAAATAATAGAGACAATACCCCCTCCTTATATAGCTAAAGAAACCACGAGGAAAAAGAAAACAAAAACACCTAATTTGGATCAGAAACGAATTCAGAATCAGATTTGAAAACTGGCCGCTTCTGCCGCATTAGTCGACTAGGAAATAACCTAGTCGACTAATATCTCTATTAGTCGACTAGAAATTTGGCCTAGTCGACTAGTTTATAGTGAAATAGATTTTTTAACTCTCTATTTGTATCATTAATCGACTAGGCTATTACCCTAATTGACTAGGCTGAGTTTCTCCTGTGCAATTTCATCATTGATACGACTGATTCGCTCTCGTTTTTAACACCATTGATTGCATCGTTTTTTAGCTAACCTTCAACAAAGTTTAAAAAACTATATCAATAAGATTTTACCATCTCTCCTCACAGTGTGCGAGCGGGCACAGACTGACAATTAACCGCGAGCTTCTTCTCAATATATTCCACACCATTCATACTCATCCACTGATCAAATCTACCCCTAAATTTGCATTTTCATAAACAGTCCCCCCATTCCTAGCACTTTTAATCATTTAAGCATCTTAGATTAAGGGCCAAACAAAAACACAAACAAAAAAGTCTTCTCTCAGGTATTGTCTGTCCTTTTTCAAGGGTTTTTAATTTTCTCCCATTCTTCTTTTGTTCGTATATGTACTGCTATTATGTGATTTATAGTTTAATATAGCCCTTGAAACAAGTATAAATAAGAGTATCTGCATATTTTGGAGCTCACAGAATAAATATTACACAAAAACTCCATTTTGCTGTGTACGCTACTACAACCATACACTTTCTCAAAAAAGGCAAAAAAAAAAAAACACTACAATCAAATATGAGCTTTGCTAACCGTGATCCTTCACCATGACAAGCTAACTGATATAAAACATACAACGTCTTTCAGTAACATGAATCAACTGGGGAATTTACTAGGAATTAGAAAACATAAACACCTTATCTTTGAACTCGCAATTGTCACTGCAATTATCACACTGATTACTAGTACATATTTTTTCACATATGGACCAATATGTCATTACACTATACAACCAAACTCGTATATTATCTATATCGATGGTCAGAAGTTAGAATAAGATATTTGGCTTCATAACCCAATACCTTCTACATTTGAACCTCGCATGGTTAAAACTTAGCACCCAAGAGAAGTGTGACTCCTACGTATTTCTGCTCATCCTACCAGCCAAATCCCTCAGCTATTTTCACCTGCATTGCTGATTTTTCAAAATAAGGTAAGAAGAAAGCCCTTCATTAATGGCGATTTTATGTTCATTTTGCTCTATTCGACGCATTATTTTCGCTTACCTCTTGCGCTTGCTCTTTAGAACAGTGGATGATGATGGGTTACTGTGCCAGTTCCTTTTCCTCTGGTTGATGAACCAGTTGTTAATTTGCTTTAGTTGCAGCCCTGTTTCCTGCACCAATCTCGCCTTGTCATCTTCCTGGATGAAGCAGACAATCAAGAGAAAAAACACGGACAGAATGTAAGCAGATAGACATTATAAGAAGACGCGAGGATATTTCATACAGTCATCAAATTGATAATTTTGAACAGAAAAATGAGGGATATCTTTACTTACTGTAGGGTAAGGCCACTTAGAGTGGGCCTGCCACCAAGCCTTCAAAAGGGAAGTGGTGTCCCGGGGAGTTTTCCAGCTCTTCGCTTGCGTAGGATCTCTTCTCTAATGTCCACAATCTTCTCCTTGTACCCCTACAGGTTAAAACATATGGTTGTCATTCTTTGCGTGAATGCAATTCGAACAGAGCTTCGTGATTTTTACCTGTTTTAGTTCATGCTTCAGCTCTAGCCTAACACGTTCCATCAATGAACGTTCTCTCTCAGTTGGGACAAGGGGACCAAATCCCATGCTGTCTGTTCCATCCATACTTCCATCATAGAAATTATCGCTATCTGCCTGGTCATCTTCATCGTCGGACATGGTTGTGCCTGTGCCTTCACCAGGGGAGACACCTGCCATATTGACATGAGATGATCCGGACAATTTAGTCCAAAAGCACACCGGTAAATGGAAATTTAATGTCCAAGAAACACGCCACTTTTAACCAGATGAATTCAGTGACCATAACCTATTTTTATCATTAGAGACGGTCATAGATTCATTTCATTTTAAATAGATACCCAGAAGCTCTCAAAGCTACTTTATTGACAGAAATGCAATGGTGAAGGTATGTGATAACTTAAGTTACTAGAAATTATGATATCAGATATAATCCAAGGGCACAAGGTATATATTCAAAAGGAATGGTAGCATGCAGGTTTGTTGCTGGTTTGAGTTGCCATGAACATTTTTAAACAGTTTGTTTGAAGAAAAGAAAGCCACATCATTTTTTCCTTCCCCTGTTGTATTATTTCCTGGAGAAATTTGCCTTTGAGAGTAGGCCTGTCAACGGGTCGGGTCTGGACCCGGACCCGACCCGGACCCGACCCGTTTAGACGGGTATGGGAAACTCAGTTCTGGACCCGAACCAGAATACCTGTTTGCCCGTTTACCCGATTAGTAAATGGGTCGGGTATGATTTTACATGGACCATACCCGTTTGCCCGTTTACCCGATTAGTAAATGGGAACACTATATAGATAGGAAACACCATATATAACTCATGTCAGCTAATTAATGTTTGCCAACTGGATTAGTAATGGGGAAGAATAACTAGGGTATGCATTGTCTTCTCTAAATGCCACTTGTCAAACATTTTTGTGTGATAGCCATGACTTCTCATAACTTACAGATAGGAAACACCATAACCCACGGGTCCGGGTAAACGGGTCCAGACCCGCGAACCCACGGGTCCGGGTATGGGAACCTAGGTTCTATACCCGCGGGAAAACGGGTCGGGTATGGTACATCCTATAGTAATCGGATCCGGGTCTGGTACCACCCGGACCCGACCCGAACCCGACCCGTTGACAGGTCTATTTGAGAGTGGCTAGGTTTTTTTTTTTTTTTTTAATTATATAAATACAAGCAAAGACACAAGTCTAATAGTGAGATCACATCTCGATTTAGACCAAGGTCTAGAAGGCATGAAAGCTAAAGTCTAGATGATACAAAGTAAATTACTATACTCTTATATGCATCTTTGCTTGAAGCAAAGAACCATCAACTGATCTACTGGGACTCGGGATTGGAGATGTATTCTGAATTATTCCACAATCAGGTGGGCGGCCTTGATTGCTGCTTCTGGTACATTAGTTCACCTCCATACCATCAAAAGTTTTTTTGAATCTCTCATTTTCCACCAACACCAAGGATGGTAGTAGAGTATTGTTCGGTTTCACAAAGCTCTTCTTGTGAAATTGCCTTGTTTTTAAGAAGAGATGATTGTCAAACAAGATCCAATCAAGTAAGAGAAGAAAAAAAAAACTTCAAAAAGAAACAAATCAATAAAACAGTGTGCGCGACAGGTCTGTCAACCGCGCACAATGGGCGGTCGACCTCACTCAACAGAGAAAAAAGCGACTCAGATTTTCAACAGGCAGTAGGCACTGTCGACGGACCTGCCAACAAATGCTTAGATCTGTCAACAGTCGAGGCCCAGAATTGGACTCTTGTTTCCTTTTCAGGCGCGTTCGGCTTTCTTTTTGGTGGACTCCGAATAGATTCGAATTCTTTTCATTGAAAGATGTGTTTCTAAATGTTGAAGAGTATAAAATTGTTCTAGATCAAGAAAATCAACTCCTTCAAAGATTGATCAAGTTCTCAAGCATCCGACGACCAAAATCATCTCATAGTTCTAATAAGATTTGTATTGTAAAACTTTATAAATAAAGGTTATAACCCAGTTTATTGTAACATAAAGAGAAAAGAGCCAATGCAAAGAGAGTAGGTGATGGTACAAAGAGAATGAATACTCTTGTAATCTAAAGGGATTCAAGGGGAAGGAGAATTTTCTTGTGAGAATCAAGAGAAAGGTTAGATCTCTTATACCAAGTTTATTATAAAATTTTCTCAAGTTCTCTCCCCATGGACATCAGCCAGGTTTGGCCGAACCACGTTAAATCCTCGTGTTATTTCTCTTTTGTATTGGTATTGCTACTGTGCTTTACTAATTTCTTTTGCAAGTATTACATATTGACACGGTTCCGCAACGTCGATCACGGTCTTATGTGCACAAGAGTTAGTATCATAACTCGATTGTTGGTGTGGACTCAACAATTGGTATTAGAGTTTAAGGTTGACGATAAGACAATATTTGAAAATTGGAATTTCTACGAGTAAGTTCAAGGTCGAGAAATTCAATGGAAAAGAAAGCTTTGGTCTATGGCAAAGAGGATGAAGGCGTTATTAGTGCAACATGGTCTTCACAAAACCATGTAGGGAAAGTTAGCAAAACCTGTGAGCATGTCAAATGAAGATTGGGAGGAGTTGGATATGAAAGTGGTAAGCACGATCTAATTATATCTCGCAGACAGGTCATATACAACGTGATGGATGAAGAAACAACTAGGAGTTTATGGTCAACATTAGAAACGTTGTATATGACAAAAAACCTCCCCAACAAGCTGTACTTGAAGAAACAACTATACAGGATACGTATGAAAGAAAGACGGGTGTTGGAGCATCTGAACTTCTTCAGCAAAATCATCAGCGAGTTACTGGATATTAATGTGAAGATTGACAAGGACAAAAGCGTTATACTTATCAGTTCGCTTTTGGAGTCATACAATCATATTGTAACCATCAAGATCTACGGAAAAGAAACTCTCATCTTGGAGGAGGTCATAACAACTTTATTATTAAATGAGAACAGGAAAGGCCAAATCAAAATGAGCAGAAAGGTTCAAGTTTGGTGGTCATGGGAAGGAAAAAAGAACATAAAGTCTAGGTTCGTCGAAGGCATATCACTTTTTTCACAAGGAATGTCATTGGAAGAAAGACTGCAAAGATCAACAAGAGTGATTGAAGGGCAAACTGCGGGGGCAAACGTAACAAAGGGTGTATCGAACCAATGTGTTAGCGACTTTCATAGATAACATTTCTACAGATAAATGCTAGATATTAGATTTCGATAGTGCGGTTCATGTATGTTTCCAGAAAGAAATGTTCAACTCCTTAGTTGCAAAGAAGAGAAATGTGATGGAATATACAAGTTAAAGGAAGGAAACTCAGTTCAAAGTAGAGTTTCAATGACAAGATTGGAAGAAAGCTCATCGCGAGGTAGAGCTTCAAAGAAGACTGCGACAAAACATGAACCGAATCAAAGTATTCCAGGAAAGAGAAAGGGCGCATTCGAGCAAAGCCCGAAATGGCTCAAGGTATGACGGTGAATCAGCCAAAGGCTCCATGAGAGGGGGCAAGAATAAAGGCTTCACGGTACAGTTACAATCAAGGAAAGAATCAAGTAAAATTCCAAAAAAATCAATGTATTTTGCGGAAGGCTTGAAAAGCAAGTCAAAGTGGAAATTATTATAAAATTGTCTTATTTTCAAGAAGAGATGATAAAAAAAGATTCAATCAAATTGGAGGAAACAAACTGAAAAAGAAGCAGATAAAAAAATAGTATGAGGTCAACAGGCCTGTCGACCGCACATAATGGGCAGTCAACAGGCCTGTCGATAGCACTCAATGGAGAAGAAATGTGGCTCAGATTTTGAAAAGGCAGCAGGCATGACAGTGCATGTCGACAACCATACGGCTGTCAATGTTTGGATTTGCCTTGTTTTCAAGAGGAGATGGTCCAAAAGACTCAATAGGGTTAGAGAAGATGATGGCTTGAAGTAAGAAACAAACCACGCAGGTACTGATTAGTTAACTATAATTTCTATTAGCCGACTAACACACAAGACTAGTCAACTAGTAGTCGATTAGGGCTGATATAGAGCAGGATACATAAAAGAAATAGTTTACAGTAGTCGACTATATAGACCTATTAGTCTACTAGGGATTAATCGACTAGGCCAAAGTACTAGTCTACTATACAGAGCATTTTCTGAAGCAGAATTAGTTTCCTTTTCAGGCGCTGATTTTCTTTTCTGATAGAGTGCAAATAGGACCCAGTTTCTATTCAATAAAGGGTTTATTTCTAAAGATTAAAGGATCTAGAATTCTTAAAGATCAAGGAGATCAACTCCTAATAGGATTGATCAATATTCTTCAAGCATCTAGTCCAAAAAGGAGTTGTTTTGTAAAATCTTATAAATAAATGTTGTAACTAAGCATTGTAATACACAGAAAAAAGCTGATCTCAAGGAGAAAAAGATGGAGAGCACCAAGGAGATCAAAAGGAAACCAAGAAAGAGAGGAGCAAGGTAAATGTGCATAGAGATAAAGTAATACTCTTGTAATCTAGGTCTAGATTAAGGAGGAAGGGGAATACTCTTGTTACATCAAGAAGAAAGTTAGATCTCTTTGTATAAAGTTAAAGCTCTCTCAAGTTCTCATTAGGCCAAGTTTGGACCGAACCACGTTAAATCCTCGTGTTCTTTCTTATTACTCTTTGTCTAGGTATTGTTACTTTACTTTACAATAGTTATCCTTTGCAAGTACTGATCATATTGTCAAGTTCCGGAAACGTCGATCCTAGAAGTAACAATTAGTGTTGATAGCGCCGATTTGTTATAACAATTGATATCAGAGCTAAAAAGTAACGAAAGACGATATGTCGAAGATAAAAAGTTGTACGACAAAGTTTGAGGTCGAGAAGTTCAATGGCAAAGAAAACTTCGGCTTATGGCAAAATAGGGTGAAGGCGTTGCCGGTGCAATAATGTCTTCACAAGACCTTGCAGGGCAAGTCAAGGAAACTGGCAGGTACGTCAAATGAGGATTGGGAAGAGATGAATCTAAAAGCGGCAACTACGATCCAACTATGTCTCGCAAACGAGATGATGTACAACATGATGGATTAAGAAACGACTACAGGATTATGGTCAAAGTTAGAAACATTTTATATGATGAAAAGCCTCTCCAACAAGTATCTCAAGAAACAACTACATGGGGTTATGCATGAACGAAGGGACAGCGGTGTTGGAGCATCTAAACTTCTTCAATAAGATCATCAACGAGCTTCTAGCTATTGATGTCAAGATCGACGAGGACAAGGCGTTGAAACTTCTCAGTTCGCTTTTACAGTCATATGATCACACTCACCACCATTCTCTACAGTAAAGAAACTCTAATCTTGAAGGAGGTCACGACAACTTTCTTATCTAATGAAATTAGGAAAAGGTCAAATCAAGAGGAGCAGACAGGATCGGGTTTGGTGGTCACGGGAAGGGAAGGAAAGGAAGAGAAGGAAAGAAAGGTCCAGACTCGTCAAAAGCGTCACTTTTGTCACAGGGAAGGTCATTGGAAGAATAAGTGCAAGCATCAGCAAGAGTGGTTGAAGAAAAAGAGGCAAGCTGAGAAGGCAGACATAGCATTGAGCGATGTAAAGAAAACCGAAGTATTAATGGCTTCCTATAAAGATAACACTTCTCAAAGTAAAGGTTGTATATTTGATTCAGGTAGTACGGCTCATATATATTCCAAAAAGAGCTGTTCAACTCCTTAATTGTAAAGGAGGAAGGAATTATCAAGATGGTAGATGGCTCGTCTTGCGAGGTCATTGACACTGGAATAGTCAAGGTTACAAAAAGAGATGGGACGGTGCATACTCTGGAGGCAGTCCGGTATGTCCCAGAGGCACGCTGCAATCTAATATCTATAGAGGTGCTCGATGAAGAAGGATGTCGGATTCAAATGCAACAAGGCGTCGTCACAGAGAGACAGGGTAATCCTGAAAGGAGAGAAGTGTGAAGAGTTATACAAGCTCAAGGAAGGAAACTCAGTTTGAGGTGAGTTTTAAGGATAAGCTTGGAAGGAAGCTCATCGCGAGGTGAAGCTTTAAGGAAGACTGCAACAGGACGTAAACTGGGTCAACGTATTGTGAGAAGGAGAAAAGGTACATCTGGGCAAGGCTCGAGTGGCCCAAGCCATGGCGGTAAATCAGCCAAAGGCCCCGGAGAAAGGGGTGTAGGCTGTATATAAAAATCATTAAAGACAAGTCCTCAGACGCGGACACTTCAACGCAAAGGTTGCGTTTCAACTAAATGCGAACCTCGCGTCCAAAAGTAAACGCGGATCTCACCTCAACGCGAAGATTGCGTTTCAACTAAAACGTGAAGATCGTGTTTCAACTAAAACGTGAACCTCGCGTCCAAGGGTAAATGCGGACTTCAAATCTGGGTTTGAGCAACTCCACGTTTCACTTCAAATGTGGGTCTAAGCAACTCCGCATTTTTCTTCAAATGCGAGTTTGAGCAACGCCGCGTCTCAATTTCAACGCGTGCATGTGAGCTTCGCGGCCATGAGAAGCCTGCGAGCGCCGCGTCTATACAACAGAGCGAGGTATGCGTCCAACGCGAGACCCGCGTTTCTGTTGTAACTGACACTCATTACTGGGTCAATTAACTCTCCTAGTAATGTGGGAGTTAATCCCCATTATGGAGAGATTATAGAGGATAATTTTACCCCTAAGACCCCTAAAAATAGCCTCAAGAGCTATGAAGAAATAGAGCTTTTTCTAGAGAGCATAGGATCTTTTCCTGAAGGGGAGTTAAGAATTTTCAAGCTAAAGGCTTCTTCCTTTCAACCTCAAAGGTTCAGAGAGAGAAATCAACTTTATACATTTATAGTGTTAAAACAAAGTTCTTTTCTGATTGCTTTTTCAAGGGCACCCCGAAGCAGATCTCAAAGAGAAGCTTATCGTTTAGCAGGTCAATGAAGGACAAGAATCACTCTCCATCGCCACATCAAGAATCCAGCCTTAAACAAAGGGAAGATCTAGATATTTTCCTCTTTTGTAATCAGATTGAATCTGTTGTAATTTTCATCCATTCAAAGAATTTTACTTCGAATTTTTCCGATCGAACAGCCGGCAAGAGTTTAAGGTTTCACGGCACAGTTACAACCAAGAAAAGAATCAAGGTAGCAATCCAAATCTCAAGGTGTTTTTTTACTAAATGCTTGAAAAGCAAGTCAAGGAGGAGACTATTAGGATTTTACCTTGTTTTCAAGAGGAGATGATGGTCCAAGAAGATCTAATTAAGTTGGAGAAGATGGCTTGAAGCAAGAAGAAAACCATGCAGGTGCTGACTAGTCGACTAACACACAATACTAGTCGACTAGTAGTCAACTAGGGATGATACAGAGCAGGATAATAAAGAAAGCAGTTTACAGTAAATCGATTATATAAACCTATTAGTCGACTAATGGAAGGGATTAGTCGACTAGGCTAAATTACTAGTCGACTATATGAAACATTTTCTGAAGCAGAATCAATTTTCTTTTCAGGCGTCGATTTTCTTTTTTGGTGGAGTACGAATAAGACTCGATTACTATTCAATGAAGGTTTTGTTTCTAAAGATTAAAGGGTCTAGAATTCTTCTGGATCAAGAAGATCAACTTCTAATGGGATTGATCAAGATTCTTCAAGCATCCAATGATCAAGATCATCTCATAAGAGTTGTTTTGTAAAATCCGATAAATAAAGATTGTAATCAAGCATTGTAATACACAGAAAAAGCTGATCTCAAGGAGAAAAAGGTGAAAAATACTAAGAAGATCAGAAGGAAGCCAAGAAAGAGAGGAAAAATGTGAATGTGCATAGAGATAAGGAAATACTCTTGTAATTTAAGTCTAGATTAAAGAGAAAGGTGAATACTCTTGTTACATTAAGAGAAAAATTAGATCTCTTTATATCAAGTTATTAATAAAGCTCTCTCAAATTCTCTCCCCGCGGACAAGGGGCCAAGTTTGGGTCGAACCACGTTAAATCCTCGTGTTCTTTCTTATTACTCTTGTTTAGGTATTACTAGTTTGCTTTACAACAGTTTTCCTTTGCAAGTACTGATCATATTGTCAAGTTCTACAAACATCGATCATGAGAGTAACAATTGGTGTTGATAACGCCGATTTGTTACAATAGTCGACATTCAGAGTTCCAGAATCGGATTCAGGTTTTTTTTCTTTTCAGTCGCTTTCAAATTACTTTTCTGGTGGACTTCGAATAGAACTCAAATTATATTCATTGAATGATGTGTTTTTAAATATTGAAGGGTCTAAATTTGTTCTAAAACAAGAAAATTAACTCCTATAAGGATTGATCAAGTTCTTCAAGTATTTGGCGGCCAAGATCATCTCATAATTTGAATAGAGTTTATATTGTAGAACTCTATAAATAAAGGTTGTAACCCAATTTAATGTAACACAAGGAGAATAATGAAAGTCAATGTAAAGAAAGAAGGAATACTCTTGTAATCTAGATAGATTCAAGAGGAAGGTGAATACTCCTATGGTAATCAAGGAGAAGGTTAGATCTCTTGTACGGTTGTATCAAATTTATTAATAAAATTCTCTCAAGTTCTGTCCCCGTGGACGTAGGTCGGGTTTAGCCGAACCACGTTAAATCCTCGTGTATTTCTCTTTTGTCTTGGTATTGATGTTTTGCTTTATTAGTTTTTTTTTTCCTTTTTTGGCAAATATTACATCATGGTTCCGCAATGTCGATCACGATCTTAAGCGCATAACAGTTGGTGTCATAACCCGATTGTTAGTGTAGTCTCAACAGCTCTATGGTTAAAAAAAAAAATCCAAAAAGAAGAAATGATGGAGAAAATAGAACTTTTTAGTTTGCAGATTTTAGTTGCTTGTGAAGACTGATGATATACTGCAGAGTTGATGGGGACCCCTTTAGCATGCTTGTACATATTAAACTTTGCTATAAAACTTACCCAGTCCTATGTTGCTGGATAAGTATTGATTTGAAGGTGCAGAAGACCATAGTATCAAGATTAACTGACTGGTAACTGCTTTCAACATAACAAGACATCCAAGAGACACCTAGTGAGGTGGCCATATCAGTTTATCAATTGGGAGTATAAGGTGGAAGAGGTGACCGATAATTGATATAACAAATATATGAACTCTACATTTTATCTTTTCTCATGAAGTCCCTTGTGGAAATGTTAATCAGCAGTTCCTAAAGGGGTTTCAGTGAACTAGTCCTTTCCTGGACAATCCTTTGTAGAACGGACAGAGGAATGCATATGGCATTACTGCAGAATGAACGTGCATGGAACATCAACACTAAACAGATAGAACACGATAAATCCTGAAAACCGGGCCATAAAAATGTCAAGATAATACGAACTAAAAATATTATATCTTAAGTAATTATTATTGTTAAGAGTAGTATTAGGATTAGAATCCATATTGCATTAGAACAATATTAGGATTTCTTCTTATCAATTGTATCCTTATATATATATATATATATATATAGTATGTATATATATATATATATACATACATATATATATATACATACATATATATATATATGTATGTATATATATATGTATATATATATATGTATGTATATATGTATGTATGTATATATATATGTATATATATGTATATATATATATATATATGGGCATTGCCGTCATCAATGATATACAATTCAGTTTTTCCTTCTTCAATTATTATAACATGGTATCAGAGCCATAATTTTCTCCATCAAAATTTCTCAAAACCCTATTTCTTTTTTTCTTATTTTTATTCTTTTTAAATCCTCCCCACGTCAAAAATCCGTCGTCAATCAAAATCCCCACATCAAAGGCACCCACCAAAAATCCTTCAACAATCAAAATCCCCACATTATATACCCTCCACCAATCAAAATCCCCACATCAAACGCACTCCAATCAAAATCCTACCTCAAACGAACCGCGACCTCGTCTCCTCCAGCAATCTGCATCAGATCCAGCTTCTGATCATTAGATCCAGCATTGGATCTCATCGCGACATCTGCATCTGATCGATCATCGACGCTTGACCATCATCTACATCATCTCATCATCAATCGTCGCAGTTCCACCAGCACGAAAACCTATTGTGATTCCAATTAAACCCTACATTCCATGTCTTTTGAAGCTCCCTGAGAGTACTTTCCTACAGCTAGTGATATAAAATTGGTGAAGGGGTTTCAAATTGGTCATCCTAATGTGCAAGGTACTTTGCGAGGACATCGTTTACTTGGTCACATCAATTGAACCACATCACCTCATGTCCCTGACGCTGATGTTACTACACAACAAAAATATCATGTTGCACAAGAAACATGGTCAAGAAGAGATAATCGTGTTGCTTCCTATATTATTTCGTGAGTCGATCCATCTCTTCGTGCTCGTTTATGCCAGTTCAAGTCTGTTGCTGCGATGTGAAAACTTCTGTCAGAAAAGTTTGTTCAAGCCAACGAGGCACGGGAATATAAATTAATTGCTCAGGCTCAATCTGCTTCTCAAGATGAAAATTCTATACATGAATTTTATTTTCAAATGAGTGAGTACTGAAGAAAACTAGATGAAATAGAAGCTAGTTCAGAATCTACTGTCTCTAGCTCCACCATGACGGGAGAGCGTAGAAGACTCAAGGCTTCATCAATTTTATGGCTCTTTGTTTCGAATAGCTTATTCATCGAGATCTGATTCCGTCACTTAACTCTGTTGTATCAGATTTGATTTTTGAAGAGGCTCGTTTAGAGTCGATTGCATCCCGATACAGTTCCTATTGAAAGTGTTCTAGTTATTGCATCACGATTTAGATTTACTCTTGTTGCGGACATTGTCACAAAAAGAAACATGTTATTGATAATTATTTTGCTCTATATCCTGATAAGTAGGCAAAATATTGGGAAAAGATTCACGAAGGACACGTACAAACTGCATCCACCCATCCATCGGTTAACATTGTAGTCTTATTACCCAACATTGATCAACTACTTGAACAAAAGATCGTTGAGTGTCTACTGAAGCAGACTACAAGTCAGTTTACAATTACAAATCAACCAGTTTCCTCTGTTGCAACCAATTCTGAGGGATCTATAAGCCCGATGATTTGTCTTCTTCATGATGTTCGTCTTCTACTACCATACTTTCACCTGCATGGTCCGAGTGCGTCTACTGGCGGGATTCACCAATTCTTCTATCTGCACTGGTCTGAGTGCATTCTTCTAGCAACACTGGTCCGAGTGCGTTTACTGGAGGGCATCACCAGATTCTTCTATCTACACTAGTCAGAGTATGTACCAGTGAGCGTCAACGGTCTACTACAGTCAATCATCTCTATATTAGCTTGTCAAATCGTTCCTTCTGAGTTTAAGGAATATCTAAAATCCTAATGTTTTCTTTTCTATTTTATTTTTTAGGTTTGGAGAGTTGTTTGGCAGACTCATGTTGGTTTCCCACCATGAGTTTGATGGGGACGTTAATAGTATTAGGATTAGAATCATATTCCATTAAACAGTATTAGGAATAAAGATTTTCTTATTATTCTTGTATTAGAATTATATTAGGATTTATTATTATCAATTGTATCCCGATATATATCTGGGCATTACCGTTATCAATGATATACAATTCAGTTTTCTCTTCCTCAATTATTGTAACATTTATGAAGAAAAAACTTTAGAATTATGATTCAGATTTGCTTATGTAATTTAATATATATTAGAAGGTTGTGTTTTAAACTTTTCATGGAAGAGCTAAATATATTTCACATCCTGATTTAGAACATATCCTAATTAAGGTTATTCTGGTTTAATAGAAATTACTATTTTAATGTCTTAATCATCATTGTCATCAATCTCACTAATGGGAATACTTTTCACTATGTGAAATGTAATCAAAGATTTGCAAAGTACAGAGAATACATTATTGTGCAACGGGCTGATATGCTTTGATACCAGTTGTTGCGGATCGACGCAGTGAAAAAACAGGATCTTCAAGCAATGATAAGAAGAGAAAAGATTTCTGAAATAGAGAAACCCAACACACAATTTAACATGATTTTACCAATCAAACAGATCGTGTGTACGTCTACAGGAGAAGGAGGAGAAACTTTATTAAACTTTAGAGGAATATAATGAGAAACACTCACACCTCACTAAGAAAATTACAAGTCCTTTGATGGCTGCCTAAAATAACGAATCCTTGTGGCTAAAACTTCTCTCATGAATCTCACTTTTTTTCCTATTTTTCTCTCGTTACATTGAAGGTTACCCTTAAGGGGTTATTTATAAACCATATGATCATCCTAGTTCTACACAAACTTCATCAATACGAACAGTACCGTCTCAGAGGAAAAAGAAACCCGTATTCAACTAGAACTGAAAAAAGAGCCTAAAAAGAAAACTTCGACATGTCGATTAGTCGACTAGTGCAGATAATTAGTCGACTAATCCTGCCATTAGTCGACTATATAGTCGACTACTGAGATGTATCCACTCTCTGTTTGCGTCATTAGTCGACTCCTAAGATACCATTAGTCGACTAATTCTTCATTAGTCGACTACCTTTGGCCATTAATCAACTAGCCTGTGCACCAACTATGCAAAGCTATCCGTTCTTGATACCCGAAACTTCGTCTATCTTCATGACGTATTCCAATCATAATTCTAAGATTTTCCCTTGATTTGAATACGTCCAAGTCTGACAATAGCCACCATGCTCCATGTGCTCATATCAATGCACAATTGAACAATTCTCGACTTCATCACCATCTCACTCCCTCTTGTCATAACCCCCTCGTGGGGTTCACAACTTGATTAGATCGAACAAGTTCAGGCCTGACTTGAACTTGATCACCCAACGATCTCCTTGATCTGCACATGATTTATGAGAATTTGCACTGCTCCAACATATGAGTAATGATCTAGATTTTCTTGTTGTGCACCGGCGCCGCCTTGTCTTAATTGCCTTCGGGGTAAAACTGAACATTCAAGCTTTAAACCATCATAGTCTCTGTTGTTCCACAACCTCTGATTTTGAAGTCGATGATAACTGCAATTCACCAACTGTAACATCTGAATTTTGTAATATGTAAACATTGCTGATACACTCAACCTGAAACTTCACTTGGGCATCTTTGCAAACTTCCATAAGATCACCTTCATAACTGAAATTGAACCCTTGTCTCTGTAGGACTCCAAGAGATGAAATTGTACGTTGATTCAGAAACATGACGAATGCCTTAAAGAGTAGTGATGCATCTATCATGAGAACAAAACTGAATTATTCATTCGCCAATTATCTTGCTCGTAGCAGAATTTCCCATGAAGATCTATCCCCTTGAACCGAAGCGTATAAGAACATCTTCCTATCAGAACTGATTTCTGTGAACACCCAGAGCCAATAATCCATCTATTTTTATTACCGACTGATTTTTCTGTGACAGATAGAATGTCACACTTATCTTCATCCTCTTCAGTGACATTAGCATCTTGTTGTTTCTTCTTGCGAGTCCAACAATCAGCTATAATGTACTCCTTGTGATACCAATTGCACATCAAATTCTTGTGTTTTGGGTTATCCGTGAAACATTTATTATTACTCCTCTTTTATAAAGTGAGCTTGCCTGGAATCATCATGATGAGACTCACTGGTCAACTGGTTGTCAATTTTATCCTTATTGAGCAGATGCTCCTTGACCTCATTGACCTTAATAGTTAATTTGCCTTCATAGATGATAGCTTCCCTCTAAAACTCTTGTATGAAGGTAAAGAACACAATAATAGAAGTGTTTGATCATCATCTTCTATCTTAACATCTGTCTTATCTAAATCATTGATAATAAAGAAAAATTGTGCAATGTAAGACTTGATACGTGTACATTCATGCATGCAGAAAAGAGAAGCTGTTCAGAATCAACCGATTCACCTTCTTCAGATAATGATCCTGAAGTCGCTCTCACGGCAAGGATGTTTTGTCCAAAGAAAACTCATCCAACACTTCGTCTACCAAGTACTGAATAGTTGTCAAGGCTTTCTCATCCAACTTCTATCAAGTTTCTTTCTTCATGTTTTTAGGCTTTTTCTCCTTTCACATACTATGAACATGAACCAAGAGCTAAATTTTGTTGGAGCGTTCCCTACTGAGCGACGCGCTACATCGGAGCTCGGGTGTAGTGAAAAGTGGGTAAGGATTGCTAGGTCGTCGTCCAAAAATGACGTGTCACATCGGCGCCGGGATGTAGTGTCAAATAAGCAAGAGTTCTCACACTTTTATGAGCGGGTAAGGGTAAAAAAATTAGCTCATGAATTTAGAATTAGGATAGCATCATGGAACATAGGTTCTCTTACAGGTAGATTAGTAGAGTTAGTTGATGCTATGGTTAGACGGAATGTTAGTATTTTGTGTATGTAGAAAACTAAGTGGGTAGGTGAAAAAGCTAGAATTATAGAGCCTTGGGGTTATAAACTTTGGTATAGTGGTAGAGATAGAAATCGTAATGGAGTGAGTGTGATCATATATAAACAATTGCTTGAGGATATAGTGAAGGTTAGGAGAAAGGGTCATAGAATTTTACTAGTTAAACTTATTTTAGGTAGAGAGATTTTTAATGTTATTAGTGTATATGCACCATATGGTCAAGTAAGCGTCAATTTTGGGAGAATTTAGATGAGATTGTGCAAGGCATACCCATTAGAGAAAAGCTTTTCATAGGCGGTGATCTCAATGGGCATGTAGGAACTAGTCGTTATAGGATTGATAGTGTACATGGAGGATTTAGTTTGGGAAAAGAAATGAACCAGGTAACTCGATTCTAGATTTTACTTTGTCATATGATTTGATCTTAGCGAATACTTAGTTTAGGAAGAGAGAAAGTCTCACTTGATCACTTTTAGAAGTGGATAAGTGCGAGCCAAATAGATTTCTTTTTAACTAGAAAAGTAGATAGAGGTTGTTGTATGGATTATAATGTAGTACCGGGTGAGACCGGGTGAGAGTATAGTAACCCAACAGACTCTTAATTTTGAATGTTTAGATTTGGAGATTTAGAAAGATTAAATGTAAGTTAGATCTTAAGATTAAGTGGTGGCAGCTAAAAGAAGGTAACCAAGGAGTTTTTGTAGATTAAGCATTACATGAAGCAGATTGGAAAGCCCAAGATGATCCCAATACAACATGAAACAAAATTGCTAGTTGTATTAAAAGAGTAGCTAAAAATATACTTGATGAGTCATCGGGTGGTGCTCCACCATGTAAGGACACATCATGGTGGAATGAAGAGGTAAAAACTGTCATTAAGATCAAACGAGATTCTTATAGAGATTTGAAGAAAAATTGTAATGGAGTGAGTTTTGAGAGGTATAAGTTAGCTAAGAAGGCTAAGAAAGATGTTCAGAATGCAAGAGCTAAAGTTACAAAGAAGTATATGAAAAGTTGGACACCAAAGAGGTTAAAAAGAATATATATAGAATTGCTCGAATAAGAGAGAGAAAGACTAGAGGCTTATGTACTGTGAGGTATGTCAAAAATGAGGATCAGACGGTTTTAGTTCGAAATGAAGAAATCAAAGAAAAATGGAGTATTTTGAAAAATTATTCAATGGTAGTTCTACTCAAGACTTGGACGACCTTACCATTCAGTGCCAGGATATGAACAATAATTATAAGCGCAGAATTAGCGAATCTGAAGTTAAAGAGACCTTGAAGAGAATGTGGTCAAGGAAAGCTGTTGGCCCGGATAGAATTCCTATTGAGATATAGAGATGCTTAGAAAAGGTGGGCGTGAGATGGCTGACAAACCTCTTTAACAAGATCTGGCTAACTAAAAAGATGTCAAATGAGTAGAGAAAGAGTACTTTAGTACCTCTCTATAAGAACAAGGGTGATATCTAGAGTTGTTTAAACTATCGTGAATAAAACTCATGTGTCACACTATGAAGCTTTGAGAAAGGGTAATTGAACACAAGTTAAGGCAGAATGTTACAATATCAGAGAATCAGTTTGGGTTCATGTCAGGGCGATCGACGACAGAGGCTATTCATTTGCTTCGTCAACTTATAGAGTGATTTTGACAGAGGAAAAGAAATTTGCATATGGTCTTTATTGATTTAGAATAAGCTTATGATAAAGTGCCAAGAGAGGTATTATGGTGGACATTGATGAAAAAGGGAGTCCTTAACAAATATATTGACATAATCAAGGATATGTACAATGGAGTAGTGGCAAATGTCAAAATTTGTAGAGGCATAATAAATGATTTTTTTATCACAATTGGATTGCATCAAGGATCTGCATTGAGTACATTCTTATTTGTCATAGTGATAGATGAGCTTACTAGAGCTATTCAAGATGAGATATCGTGGTGTATGCTATTTGCTAATGATATTGTCCTAGTCGATGAGAAGAGAACTAGGGTAAATACCAAATTGGAGTTACGGAGGAAAACTCTAAAATCTCGAGGTTTTAGATTAAGTAGGGCCAAAACAGAATATATGGAGTGTAAATTCAGTAAACAGGGAATCCGAGATTATAGTATTGTGAGACTAGATGGACAAGAAATACCGATGAATAGTCATTTTAAGTACTTGGGTTCTATTATCCAAAAGGATGAGAAGATTGATAGTGATGTCAACCATAAAATCCAAGCCGGCTGGTTGAAATGGAGGAGCATAACAGAAGTTTTATGTGATCGTAACATTCCGTTATCGCTGAAGGGAAAGTTTTATAGGACTGTTATTAAGCCAGCTTTGTTATATGACACAGAACGTTGGGCTATAAAGAGATATTATGCCCAGAAGATGAGTGTAGCAGAGATGTACATGCTTCGTTGATGTGTGGTAACACGCGGAGAGATAAGATAAGAAATGAGGATATTCATACTAAGATAGGTGTAGACTCTATAGAAGAGAAGATGAGAGAAAATCGCCTACGATGGTTTAGTCATGTGTGACGTAGACCTACAGATGCGCCAGTCCAGCGAGTAGAGCGTATCAATTTAGGGCAACTTAAATGAGCGCAGGGGAGACCGAAGAAAACATGGATGGAGATAATACGACAAGATATAAAGGCTAAAGGTCTTAGTGAAGACATATTGCTCGATAGGAATGAGTGGAGAAAGCTGATCCATGTGCCCGATCCGGCGTATTTCTCTTTTGGTTCATGTAGCCTACCCCAAATACTTGGGACAAATGGCTTAGTTGTTGTTGTTGTTGTTATAGCCTGTGCACATCTCTCCGTTCTTGATTTATGAAGCTTGTAACACCTTCACCTCAACCTGAATTCTTCTTTAATGAATATGAGGCACCCAAATGCTAACAAGAAAAGGATTAATATAGCTGACACCAACATTTTGACAAAGGCTTTGTTGTTTTTGATGGTGATAGTACTGACAATATAACTATTGATGGCTGTGTTACATATAACTAGCAACTATTTGGAATTTTCTAGATACTTGAATACTCTATAATGTTTTGAAGATAAGTGACTCTTAAAATCATTTAACACCTATTTCTAGTTTTGACTGTACTGATTTCCAGGGTCATCCATTGTACCCTTTAAAATGCCAAGTAATATCTACATCCCAAAAGCAAGCTTAACGAAAATTTCAAACTCAAATCTCTATGTTACAATTTGTAAAACCTCTTCCATAATTATTTGGTATTCTTCAAAATTTTCCACCCAAACCAAATATTTCCACCCAAAGGCCTTCCAACTAGAGAACAGTACCAATTCTGTTTTATTCAAACTAAACAAATGTAGAAAAAGCACGATTTGATATTTTCATAAATTTTAAACTGGTGAGTAACTGGTGAATAATCTAGTTAGTTTAGGAAAATTAAAAGAATAGCTAATTAGCGGAAGGCATGAGTAACTAAAGTATTTGATGCTTCATTACTCAAGTCAGACTAAGATCTTGATAGGGGCAATAGCATTTATTGGCAAAGGGCATCCATTACAAAGAAATGAACTACCATCTCCCCAACAATGTTGATGCCATTGACACAGTAGACAAGATCCATTCATAGAATCAAATCTGGTTGGTAGTCATAAAACTAACATCAAGAAGAAAATTTATGAATACTCTTCGAATCACTTAACCCAATATTTTTTGTTGATTTAACTGCAGACAGGAAAGTGATAAAGGGCGATCAGACGACAATGAAAAGGTTTTGACAAATCACCTGTCAGGCTCTGTAAAGACTGCTCAAGCTCCCAGCAAGCCATCACTGCTTCCATTGCATGAACACGAACATGCTGTTGTAGTTGTTCTTTGAAAGAACAAAGTAACAAGACATAGCGTGTCTAAAACAGAAAAAATGGTTGCAGTTAGATATTAGCCCAACAACTACCCAAGTATAAGTAACATAAGGTTATCAGAAGATAATAGTTCTTAAATTCTTTTAATTGGCCCAAGAGAAGCCTTTATGAAAGCATATTACAGCAAAATCAAGCAAACCTACCAACCATAGCATTTCTATGGCATTCAAATAAAACAATGCCTCTGAACGGGGTTATATGCATACCCTATATATAAAGATGGATCATGTATAAATTGCCCCAAATTTGTTGAGATATATCATATATAAATGCACCACTAAGATATTCAGGTAACTAATACAAATGGGTTTCCCAAAAAAAGGTTGTAGATAATGATCCATGGATGTGTATGATTCCCAGGAACTAAAGTTGTCCTACCATCTCTAATGTCTAGCTCAACCATATCAAATCCATTTAAGTCCACACTCCACCTTTCTATTGTTGTGAATTTGCTTTATTTTCAAGAGGAGATGATGGTCAAAGAAGATCCAATCAAACTTGGAGAATAAGAACTTTAAAAAGAAGCAGATCAAAAAATTGTGTGGCAATTGACAGGCCTGTCAACTGCACACAAGGGGCTGTCGACATGCCTGTCGACAACACTCAGCAGAGAGGCAACCCAGTTCAAATTTTTGACAGGTTTTGAGGCCTGTTAACAGGGGCCTGTCAACAGCCAGAAGCCCAAAAACAGGATTTTGTTTTCTTTTTTAGCGCATTCAGGTTCCTTTTCTGGTGGAGTTCGACTAGGAATCAGTTCCTATTCAATGAAGATTTGTTTTTAAAATTTAAAGGGTCTGAAATTCTTTTAGATCAAGAAAATCAACTCATACAAGGACTGATCAAGTTCTTCAAGCATCCGATGGCAAAGATCATCTCATAGCTTGAACAGGATTTGTATTATAAAACTCTATAAATAAAGGTTGCAATCTAGTCAACAACTACACAAGGGTGAAAAGGAAGCCAATGTAAAGAGAGGAGTAGGCGACGGTGCATAGAGAGAAGGTATATTCTTGTATTCTTATGAGATTCAAGGAGAAGGCGAATACTCTTGTGAGAATTAAGAAAAATGTTAGATCTCTTGCACCAAGTTTATTAATAAAACTCTCTCAAGTTCTCTCCCAGTGAACGAAGGCTAAGTTTGGGCTGAACCACGTTAAATCCTCGTATTCTTTCTACTCTCTTGTCTTTGTATTACTAGTTTGCTCTACAATAATTTTCTTTTGCAATATTACATATTGTCACGATTCTGCAACGTCGATCACGATCTTGGACATGTACAATAGTTGGTGTCATAACCCGATTATTGGTATGGTCTCAACAATTTGTATTAGAGCTGTCGTGTCACAACATCCATAACGACATCCATCTATCTTGACCAATCATAATCTAAATCAGGATTAGTACCAATTGCTTTTCATTACAATATGGACTCATGCAAAATCTAGAATGTTTGAGAAAAATTAAGAATAAACAAACGGGGCCAGCACTATAAATTTATATAACCAATTACCAATGACTTTTATGGTTTTTTTTTTTTAGATACCAATCACTTTTATGGTTAAATTGAGTCTACTAAACCAGACACGCCTATTGTGCAATCACTTCAACAAGTTATCAGAAAACTTCCAAACAGTAAAATATGCATAACTATTGCATTCTGAGGCTGATTTTGATGACCGGAAACTCCCCAGAGGCTTATTATGAACTTAATCTGTCTATTTAGAAAGTAGGACATTTGGCTTCAAAGAACAAGGTTCAGCTTACTTGAAGAGGGTTTCAATTATGGAGGACTTTCAGTTCGGGCAAAATTGGGTTTGCTTTCCCATAATGTTGAATACATGCATTCATCTTGTTTCTTCTTGTAGGTTAAGAAAGGATTCTTTTGAGAGACAGATATTTTCCTGCATTAACTACACTGGGAAACCATGAAACAAATTGGACCTCTATTTGTCTATGTAGAGGGCAGGGCATTTGAGAAAAAGGTCCAACTACTTGATGAGGAATTAAATTGAGGACCTAAACTCCTGGCAGAATTGGGTTTCAAATCCTGTAAGTTGGCACAAAGTCATGTGTGCATCCTTTTTGTTACTTCTTAACGCCCTCTCCATAGGATCCAAGAAAGAAATTAGTCTTTGATTGGAGGTACTTCCTACAGATGCTCTGTCGAAAAAACCCAAGGTGGATTTCAAGTATCAGTCTTGAAAATTTTAAGTGTTCTGTAGGTCATGTCCTCAAGTATAGAGAATCGTGTTATTCCTCTCTGTTTCGTCATATCAAGTAGTAGATGGCATGATCAAAAAAGTAAAAATTTCAGGCAAGCAGACTGATTAACTAGTCAATGAGTTAATACTGCATCAATCAGTTCAGCTTCCAGCTGCACGTTCTCATGAGAGTCACACAAGGATGATATAAGAATAACCAGTCAGCTGGCCGGCGGTGCAAAAATGCGACTCATTTGCAAGTGCTGGTTTCATTGAGATAATGGTGCTTATTGGAAATCAATGACTTCTGGTTATGGTCTTCACACCCAATTTGTTTACGGTTGGCATAAGCTATAAAAGGCATTCTAATCAAGCTAGTCAATTAAGTTTCAGTGATCCTATTTTCACAGCTGGGTGGCTCATGCCTCATTTGTTGGTTCAAGATGTTCTAGTGTCAGGAAAAGTTGTGGCATGAATGAGCTTGGGGGAACATCTTTCAGGACTGTAAAACCCATATAGTTAGGTATATGGGCTGAAAGTAGCAAAAACAAGGAGTTAAAGAATAACAAAGATAACAAACAGAGAAAGGGATC
The DNA here is from genome assembly GCA_038442645.1 of Agave tequilana. Classification (NCBI taxonomy): domain Eukaryota; kingdom Viridiplantae; phylum Streptophyta; class Magnoliopsida; order Asparagales; family Asparagaceae; genus Agave; species Agave tequilana. The sequence goes on along the minus strand of JAVJIF010010886.1, from coordinate 167,412 downwards.
ATAGAAAACAAGAGATTTACATGGCTCAACACAATGGCCTCAATCAATAGGAAATGAAAGATTATTTGCATATAATCAAAAGGCTATATATTGTGCGAGTCAGACCTTCCAAACCCTAATTCCAAAGTCCCTTTAGAGATACTTAGGTTTTTATGGGGAATGGATCTTAAAACTGATCTACTCAGACATTTAACCCATTAAAGCTTTGATTCCAGTCACAATATGCCCTCATGATCCCACCATATTTACCGTAGGTACTAAATCTCAACTACATTCGCTTTTTAATTTGAATGCTTTTAACCGGATTTAAGACATGAACCCATAAGTCTCCACCTTGGCTTAGTATGCCCAAACAACTTGGAGATGAACCTATATAGCCTTATACAAGATGAACCTATCTTAACTAAATCAACTTTAACCAGATAATTAACCCATTATTTTTTGCAGATGCAGCTTACCTTGTTCTCCACCTTTATGTCACAGACCAATCCATAATAACCTTTGGAGATCTCGTATAACTAAACTACACCTTGGACCCAAATTCTAAAATAACCTTTGGATTTAGTCTTTTTTATTGTACTTATTTGCGCCAACACCATGTCAAAGCAATTATAGTACCACTAAGTCATAGAGCTACTAACCCCCTGTAGACACTATGCTTGACCTTCCTATTAGATCTTGCATTCCAAATACATATTAAGCACTCATATCCCGCCCTATTTCAGTGGCGGACTAAACCTTAACCTACCCTTTGGATGCTTTTAACCAGATGCAAGACAAAAACCAACAGGTTTTATACGTGGCATGCCTCTTGAAACTCTTCACAAAATTCTTTAAAAAGATGGGAAGAATTTAGATACATAGATCCAATGAAAAAAAAACATACAATTAAGGGCAAACGAAGAAAGAAAATATATAGAACACACAAAGATTTACATGGTTTGTCGAAAAAACTATTATCCATGAGCAATTCCAAATACATGGTTTCTCTAGAATAGAAAGATGAAGTATAAATTTTGCAACCCATGACTCTCTAATCTTTACTCGATAACCTAAAATACAAAACATAATAGTTGCTCCTAAAACACCAGTAGAGGATGTATACTTGGATAGTCTCCTAAAACGACTATGTACGAGTCTCCAAACCAATGGTTTCACCAGAGTCTTGGGTCTAACTTATTTAACCATGTGCTCTTTCTATTCAAAGTGCGACTAAACTCATCTTGTACCACCTGCTTGGATGTGAAACAAATAACCAAATACTCACCCTTAGATGTGAGAGAAAAAAAATTATTGCCCGAACTAGTAAGAATTGAGCTAAGTTAAAAATATTACCCTAATATTACACTATGTTTGAACATAGATACCTTGATATTTTTGATAATATTTAAATTATCCAATGTTTCCTTGACTTGATATCTACTACCTACCATTGGATATAGGTAAGAATGTGCCCACAATATATAATGTTCCAGCAATATGACTACTTTCTAGAAAAAAATTTAATTTTTTTCTATTGTAATATACATTGAACATGTAGCCATCATTTTTACCTCTAAACTTTTTTACATCCCTTCTTTATTAAATTATATTACTACTAACCTATAGAAAATTTGAAAGGATGCTTTAATTGAACTCAAAACTAAAATGCAATAATGAAAATAATGAACAAAGACAGGGTCCGAAACGACAGATTCTACTCCTAACTAATATTTTGTCTGTACGTCTAATCTTTCCTTTCTTCTAACAACCAAATAAATTTATGGTTTTTGTTCTCCTTCCAAACTCCATCAACATAGGCTTTTAAAATTTTCAGACCACTCTGAAAACACATCAGCTCATTAAAATATTTTTATAGGTTTTCCTCACAATCAAATATTCTTTTTAGGAATTCAAATATTAAAGCCACAAGTGAAAAAACCCACAGGTTTTTTTTTTACGGTCTTATATTTACCTCCATCTTTCACAATTTTGATGGAATAGGAAGAGAATAAGTAAGTACTTGCAAATATATTGTAGAGGATGAGGGAGCTCAAATCAATTTTTTAGATTTGCTAACACTAAGAAAAACTTTTCAACTCTCTTTCTTCAATTCTTATGTATACAAATGGAACACTTTTCTCCTTTATTTTGTTGGTCTTACTACACTTACGCTACAAGATAAGGGCAATTCTTTGTGTTGCTACACTCTCTCTCTCACCCTCACTTTTGGCTTTCTTTGCACTTCGCTCTTCTCCTCTTCACTTCAACACTATTATATAGACCTCTCAAAATTTCATCTAAGTAGAGAAAGACAAGCACTAGAAACTGGAACTCACTTCTCAAGGAATGGAAGAGAACCTTCTCACTGGCTCAAGACTCACACCAACTAGAACGGAGCACCGAAATAATAAGGAAAAACTAAAGGTTTATTAATAGATGATATTACCAACATACATAGATAGGAGTTTTTTGAGATACTTTTGGGATGCTTAAACCTTAAAGGGAAATGGGCTATTTATAGTGGGGTTGCCATGAATGGTAGTTTTGAAGATGAAGAGGAAAGGTTTGTCATGGCTTTTAAGAAGATGAGAGGTTTAGATATTTAACGGCATGAGAAAGTGGTGGCATAAACGTGGAGGAGATGAAATGGCAATAGTTAAATAGTGTAATAGTGGAATGAAGGGAATTTAATAGTTGTGGAGTGGAAAAGACATAAGCTCCCAAAAAGCCCTCTAACTTCTTGTAGAAGAATAAAACCCTAAAAAGTATATATTTATTAGAGAGAGTGCACCTCAATATATATAGAATACAGATGGGCATTGGGTTAAGATTAATGTAAACCCAATAACCCAATTGACTTACAATAGAACCCCCTAAATTAATATTCTTGGGACCCACCCTTGAGTATTAATTTAGAGGGGTTATTAATTTGAAGGGTTTTATCTTGTAAATTATTTTTGTCTTATAAAATGTGTCTGTTAAATGTTTCACGTCCTTCAAACTCCTCCAACGATTTTATAGCATTTAATCTCCTTAAAAATCTCACTTTGGTTAATAAGCTCCTTAAAAATCTCCTTACAAATATATCTTATCACAAGTAAGACTATTGAAATCTAAATTTAGTTGAAACTTTTTGGTTACAATAAGAAGGTGATCACAATAACTTCTTGGGCACAATTCAAAAGATGAAGGATGAAGTCAAAAATATTAAACATGGTGGCCTTGTGAAAACTAGTATCTTAAAGTACTTTCTAGTTTTTAAATATTGTATGAAATATATTTTGTACTTTTATGAAATTATTATTTTATGCAACAGCAGGACCAAAATTTAACGCTAGGTTTCAAAAAGAAATTATTAATTATTACGATAGAGGGGTTTATTAATTTTTTACCTGGCACGACTCGTGATCGGAATTATTTATTAATTTACAGAGGTTATTATTTTAGAGGAGATTAATTTATAGGGGTTTTACTGTTAGAGGAGATTAATTTATAGGGGTTCTACTGTATTATCTAATTAACACTCCCCTCAAACTGAAGCATAGATATCTACATGCCCAGTTTGTTACATAAGTTAGAAAAAAAAAAAACCTGAAATGAGACAGCTTTAGTAAGAAGATCCACTAACTGCTTTGAAAAAGATGTGAACTAAAAAGTAACCACCTTCTTGGTCCAACATCTCTGACGAAATGACAGTCAACCTCAATGTGATTGGTTCTTTTATAGAATGCAGGATTCTGAGCAATGTTATAACAGACTGATTATCACAATGCATAGGCATGGGTCCAGGCTGTCGAGAATCATTTTACATCAGTAGATTCTTTAACCAAACTATCTCGCATGCAGTATGAGCCATGGCATTATACTCGGCTTCTGCACTCGAGCGAGATACATCTTACTTTTTGCTTCTCCACATCATAGTATTTTCTCCAACAAAGGTACAATATCCAGTAGTGGACTTTTTATCTCCTCTGTCACTAGTATAACCTGAATTAGAGTATCTAGAAATGATAACATGTTCATGTTTTTCGTACACCAAACATTTGCCTAGACAACTCTTGATATAAGCCAGAACCCTTAGCGCAACGGACCAATGAGCCTCTCTGGGTTGATGCATGAACCTACTCAGTATACCAACAGCAAAAGTTATATCTGGCCTAGTAACGATGAGATAGATTAACTTCTCAATAAATCTCATGTATCTTCCTGGATCATCAAGTGTGTGACTATCATCATCAAATCATAAGTTCACATTGGCTTTCATTGGAGTGCTAGCAGATTTGCACCCCAAGAATCTTGTTTCCTCCAGACGATTCAAAGCATACTTCCGTTAAAAAAGTAAACTATATTTTGATGTGCAACTTCAATCCCCAAAAAGTATTTAGGCTTCCTCATCCTTGGTCACAAAATGACGCTTAAGATACTCTTTTGACTTCAATATCCTAGCTGAATCACTATCAGTGAGCAAAATATCAACATATACTGCTAGAACTACATTGCAAGACTTTGTGTGTCGAACGAAGACAGAGTGATCTAAGTGGTTGTAACCCCCGACCCTAAATGTACGTGACACAGTATCAATACTTGATACGGCGTACAAAGTTTATTTGACCTTCCTGATAGATTGAGCCGGTTTCAGTTTTCAGATATTATTTTTCAATATTTTAGATTTTTCAAAATTTTCTGAAATTTTTCTAGGTTATTTTGAAAAATCTCCAAAATCGGTGTCGACCGATACCGATAATCAGCTCTACGATTTTTAATTCTCAAACAAAATTGAATTTCTACAATCTGCTCCCAAATTATTCTTTAAAATCATATTTTCTACTTTAGTGTATTTTTAAAATTTTTTGAATTAATCAAAATCCGGCCGAACCAGTGTTCCCAATATCAGTGATACATTCACGATTTTTAACTTGCAAAACCAGACTAAATTTATTTAAAACAATTTCACATTGTTCCTACGAATAATATTCTCTATTTTACAGAATTTTTAGGAACTGTTCTTGACTGGTCAAATTTTACCCGATAAAATAATATTAAATAAATTCCTTTTTCTTTCTTTTCTTTCTTCTTCTCCAATCATCTTCCTTCCCCATAAGCCAGCCTACTCTCTTCAACTGTCTCTTCTCTTCTCTTCCTCTAATTCTCTTTTCCTCTCTATAATTCAATCTCTTACTTTCTCTAATTCAATCTCTCTCCACATCTCCTCTCTCCCCAATTCACATCTCTCTCCCTCCCTTACCAAGACTGGCGCCCCAATCCACCGTCTGTGCCCCTCCGGCCATTCCATCATCGCTGACCAACCCTGACGACCACTCTAACTCCCTTTCTTTCTCTCCATCTCTTCTAATCTCCACCACCTTCAATTTCACAAAAATCCACCACTAACTCCTTCCTCAAAATCAATCACCACTTTCATCAAATTAACTCCTCAATTTCAATTTCTCACGCCTCCTCTTTCCTCCCCCATCTTCAATTTTATCATTTTTCCTCTTCAATTCCACAACCACCATTTCCACCATCTCAATCAAAATCATCACCACAACCCTCCTCCTATGGACTGTGCCACCCACGGCCACCCATGTTGTCGACGCTGCCGCCCCTGGCCGCGCCGCCTCTAGCCGGCCAAGCCCCCACTTCTTCCTTTCTCTTCTTTCTTTCTCTTTCCTTCTCTTTTCTTTTCTTTTCTTTTCTTTCTATGTTTCCCTTCTCTCCTTACCTCTCTCTCCCCTCCCCCCCATGTTGGATCTAACCCAACAACTTAAACCCGAACTCGCATCTAATAACTCATAAACCCACTTACCCATTTACATAAGTTTTGGGTTTGTGTATGGATCTAAACCCGACCCATTAGGAGCCCAAACCTGCCCTATGAAGGTAATTTTTACAGAAAACCCCCTTGTTAAATAAATTTATTTCATTTTAAATCATTTAAATTACATATTTAACCATATTTCTATGAATTTTAGTGTTCGGATGATATCTGAAGCATTCGGAGTCCGATTTAGGCCATTCTTATGCATTGTGATCGCAGGAAGACGAACTACATCTTTGTAATAACTATGTGAGTGTTTTTATTATAAATCATATTTCATCATGTGAAATTTTAATTAAGTTATTGATTTACTTAGTAAATTATCAATAAATCATGTAAATGGTAAATCCTGATAATTAAAATACATGTAATTATTTTCTAAACATATTTAATAAGATATATGTAATAATGATTATTGATTTAATATAAAATACAAATGGATTAGTTATATATGTTGGTAATAAGTAATTATTGGATTATTGATAATGACGTTCTAAAATAATAAGTTAATAAATTAATAATTCTTAAAATGATTGTGAAGAGTTTGAAAGTAGATAGTTGTATTTCATTTGCGATATCGATCATATTAATAATGAAATTATAACAAAAATACTGATATATAAATCCCAAACACTGTCATTATACCGAATAACCACTGACACACAGGCCACTATTACATCATATTTCTGGACATTATTATTTCATATACTGTATTACAGCTATACAGATACTGTTACATGTACACTAATACACGGATACTCTATTACACTAGACATTGTCACTATTACATGGATACTAGACACTGTTATTTCACAAGTTAGTATTACTGTTACACGGAAACTGTTATTCTATATACTAATATCATCGTTACACGGACACTCTAGTACTCTGGATATTGTTATTTCATAAAGATACTTGTTACACTGAACAATATGATTACATGAACTTGTACCACTGATTATACGAATACATGACATTTGTATTTCATGTATCTGTATCACTGTTACATGAGTACTCTACACTCCTATGATATGTACTTGTCACATAGATTTATTTGTATATAAGTTTTAATTGTTCCTGTATTCCTGTTACGTGACTTATTGTTACATGCATACTCTTGTGTCCCTGTTACAAGACTATTGCATGCTTGTTTCCTGTAATCCTGATACTGATAAAATACTCCTGCTACTAGACATGTGAGTTGTTGATATGCGATATGTGGAACTAAGTGCCACGTGATCTAAGCCACGGGGGCCACCTCTAGAATCTCACGTCTCTTATTTTCTGTTTCCCATTATCTTATTTCATGATATCAACAAAGCTCATATCTTATTATCGTGTTACATGTATCATGCACTGTTTTTGTTTCTAATACACTATGTAGTTTAAATATGATAAATATAACATGGAGATTGGGAGACTTGACAGTTGACTAGATCTTATCGGGTGGATGTATTGGATTCATGTTTATCCCACTGCAGGGGACGGTAGTGTTGGCTACCAATTATATACAGCTCATTGAGTTTCTTGTTTCTTACTTCTACCCTAGCAGATAGCCTTAGTCTTAGCAGCCAGAGGTTTGTTTAAGGTCGTGGTTCCGGGTATGCATGGGATACACTTACCAGATTAGAGCTCATTGACCATTGGTTTCCAATTGACAAAATAAAACAGTATTAACAATGATGACAATGTGATCGCTTGTTATTTGGTCACTCTCTCGTTTAGATCATGGTACCTGTATGCTATGTTTGGATGGGTTCGGCCGGAGTGCGGGCTCCAATATGAACTGACAGTGGTATGGGACACTGGAAGAGATTGCGTAAAATATCAAGCGGTACTGACTGTTATTATTGTATAAATAACATGACTTGCTTGATACATGTATATTATTATTCAGTTGTACTTGTTACTATTTCTGATATTTTATCCACTATCATGTCACATGTATACCTTGTTACACTTCCTGATACTTGTTACACTTCATGTGGTGACACACTATTCATGTACACGTATACTCTGCATTCCATGTATTCTGTTTCATGTATACCATGTAGACACTATTACTGTAGAATCACAACACTTTAGTATGGTTATTCTGTATACTTCATATCTACATGTTCATATTCATCACGATATCATTATGCTACTGTTATTATTAGATTAAACAAGAAACATAAAGTAATTAAAATATGCTACATATTACATACACACTGATGTAATGAGGAACACTTAGTATTGTATCATATTACGCATATTAAGAATAATATATAAATAGTATAACTCTATTGACTGTGATAACATAAATCCCCCAAAGTGACTTGCCTATTATTTTTGGTAGCACAACCCCAACATATAAACTGATAGTAATGATATAAAACTGGACACTATTGTGATAATGACACTATTATAACATGCTAGGTATTGATGTTAAAATATGACACTTGTATATTTCTCCTGATTAGTGTTATCATTATATTGTATCACTGGTATTTAAACATATATTATATATTCTTATCGTGATAGTATTACTATAATATATATTATTGTTTCCTTCATTTTACCACTCACTAGGTCGCTTTCTGACGACCATGGGTTTGCGTGACCAGGTTGGAGATCCGATATATCGTAGTATTAGATATTTCACGGGATACATATAGGAGACCCGTCACCTATTATTCATATGTATATTTATTATTCTGTTTTTTTCTTTATTTATCTATGTTACCCATATCTATCATGATCACTAACATCTTTTGTAGGTATTCTTATACTTATTTAATACTGAAATTATTGTATGTATTGTGTCTATTTCCTATACTGAGGCTTAGTGTACGTATGCGTAGGTATTTTTGCCCTGCGTATTGGCGTCGTCATAGCGCTTTCGTATCCGCAGGATCGAAGCATTTCAGTGGCACTGGTGAAAACCAATGCCAGATATGATAATGCTGAACTTCTCAAATCACACCTTGGACTCTGCTTGAGGCCATAAATAGCCTTCTTGAGACGACTTGTTTTATTCTTCCCGTGAGCAACATAACGTGGAGGTTATTTCATATGCACCTCCTCCTGAAGATCTCCATATAGAGTCATTCTTTACATCCAGCTGGAACAAGGGCCAGGATAAGTTAATAGCCACAGAGAATAGAATCCTGATAAAATTATTCGGGCAACTGGCGAGAACGTCTCAAAATAATCGATAGGTCTGAGTGTAACCTTTGGCCACGAGTCTGGCCTTATACCGATCGACCGACCCATCTGGGTAAAACTTTTAAGTATAGACCTAGCGACATCCCACAACATCTCTAGGTGGCGAAACCAACTCCCAAGTACTCCGAGAAACGAGAGCTTTCATCTCTTCATCTATGGCCTGCTTCCAGGCAGGTACCAATAAAGCTTCCACACAAGACCTGGGTATAGACTCAGAAGACACAGATAAAGCAAACTGACAAAATTTGGGGTTAAGATGATCATAAGAAGCAAAATTTGAGATAGGATAATTTGTGTAAAATCATTTACCTTTGCGAAGGGCAATAGGGACATCAAGGTCAGAAGGAGAAGATGGTTAAGGAGGACCGTCTAGTAGAGAGGGAACAGCTGGAGCTGGTTCAGAGACAGGAACTTTTTGGTGATCAGTGTAGACGTATCTAAAATCCCAAATTGGTTTTTGTAGGTGGCTCCGAAGTGTCTAACAGTGGTACGGGCAAAGAACCAGCAGAAACCGGTTCATGCAACGACACAGATAGTGGAAGTGGAATAGTTTCACAGGTAGTAACAAGATTTTACTGAGAGAAATATAGAACATACTCAAAAAATGTGATATCTGCAGACACAAGATATTTCCTAGTGGAAGGGTTATAACACTAATATCTTTTTTGAGTTCTTGAATATCCAACAAAAACATACTTGATAGATCGAGGAAAAAATTTATCTAACCGAGGAGACAATTCTTGAATAAAACAAGTACAACCAAAAACACGTGGAGTCATGGAATAGATACTTTAGTTAGGATAAAGCCAAGGAATTTTACCACCAAGGACAGACGAGGGCATCATATTAATTAGATGACAATCTCTTAACACAACGTCAAATCACAAATATTTGGGAACACTCATATAAGTCGTCATGGTTCTAGCAACATCTAAAATATGTCTATGTTTGCGTTCAGCGACTCCATTTTATTTGGATGTATGAGAGCAAGATGTTTGATGAATAATCCAATTTTTGAAACAAAAAATAGACATATCACTTTTAACATACTCCAAGGTATTGTCAATACGAAGTATACAAATGAAAGTAGAAAACTATTTTTATTTCATTAAAAAAATGTTCAATAATATTGGACTCTTCTGACCTCTCTTTTAGTAAGCATAACCAAATCATGTAAAAGAAGTCATCAACAAAAAGCAAAAAATATATAAAACCTTTAATGGAAGGTACACGATTCGGACCCCAGATATCTGAGTGGACTACCTTAAACGTAGAACTACTGTGATTATTGACTCGACTCTCATACGTAGCACAATGATGCTTATCTAACTCACAAGTCTCGCAACCAAAGAAAAAACAAAAGACACAATAGGAACTACAGGCTGAAGCTTTTGTACCGATGGATGACCCAAGCACCAATGTTAGAGTAGAACTTGATCAAGTTGATCTGCAAGCAAGCCAATAAGAATCATTTGATCGTCTAAATAGTACATGCCTCCTTTCTTATATCCCGAACCAATCCTTCTCCCAGTTGACAAGTCCTGAAACACACAATGAGAAAAGGAAAAGGTTATTTGCACTTATTATGTTTGATAAATCGACTGATAGATAATAAGCTAACCGAAAATTTTAGAATATCTAGGACATCATTAAGGGTTAAGGATGGAGTGGCCTGAACTATCACATTGCCTAATACAGCTGACTGAGTACCATCAGCAATTTTAACAGGAGGATAGGCATTTGAAAATAAGAAACAAATTTTTGTTTAATACCTGTCATATGAGATGAGGCTCCTGTGTCTAGGATTTAGGCGTGCATACCTGAAGCGGATGCATGAGTGGTTGAATGGTTGTTCTGAGAGAACTCTAACTAGCATAGTTTATCATACTTCTCCTGCGATAGTACAACAGTGGAAGAATCAGGATGAGCAGATAAAGAAACATGAGGAGTATCACATCACTTGTAAGGACTTAGGACATCATCCCAAAAGATTTGCCTTTCATGTGGAGTTGTCCAAATCCTTATATACCCAAGATCATCTCCATGTCTAACCGATGTAGGACTAAATCTTCACGTCTAGATCATATGCTCTATCGAGATTGAGATTCTCTTCACTGCGTTGGGTACACACGTCTTACGCGAAGCGTCTTACGTAGAGCAGGAGCACTGTCAAATTCTCGAGAGCCTAACTAACTTCACAGGGACCTTACTGCGCCTTTCGATGCGCTCGCGCCTTTTTGCGCCTCGAGGATCGAACACCATCCACACACACTACTAAGTTTGGGCCATGGTTGTGATAGCATGTAGAAGAATACAATCCTAAAAAATATATATTCATTAGAGAGAGTGCACCTCAAATATATAGAATACAAATGGGTATTGGGTTTAAGAGCAATGTAAACCCAATAACCCAGTGACTAATTATCTAAATTAACATTCATCTACTACATTTCTTGTGAGATTATGTCTTTTCTACTTCTTACTCACCCCAACCACTAAATTCTCTCTTCATTCCATTCTGATCATTATTTAATTTTTGACCACATCACCTTATCTACATTCATGCAATCACTTTATCATTTCATCAAATACAAAAGACTTCTCATCTTCTTCTTAAAACTTACGATAACCCCCCTCTACATTCCACTGTGATCCCTATTTAATTTTTGACCACGTTACCTTCTTCACATTCATGCTACCACTTTCTCATGCCATCAAATTAAAAAAAAAAAAACCTCACATCTTCTTAAAAGTTATGATAACTCTTGACTTTTCCTCTTCCTCTTCAAACATATCATTCGTAACAACCTCAGTATAAATAGCTCATTTTCCTACAAAGTTTAAGCATCTTGAAAATCTCTTATCTATGCATGTTGGTAACCTTATCTAATAAAAATTTTATTTTTGCCCTTATTATTTTGGTGCTCTTTTCTAGTTGGTGCAAGTCTCATGTTAGTGAGAAGGTTCTCTTCCACTATTTGAGAAGCAAGTTCTGAGTTGAGGTGCATGTCTTTCTCTACACAAATCACCTACAATCACAATTTCTCACTTGCTGATGTGGAGAGCAGGACAACAAAAGCAGCAGAATTTGCATTAGTCGACTAATCATCAAAAGTAGTCAACTAATCCAATCTCAGTAGTCGACTAATTTGATTCAACGGAGTGTTGGTAATTTTTGGGCTTGTTCATTAGTCGACTAATAAAAGTCATTAGTCAACTAACTTTGTCACTGACCTTTGTATCAGAAAATCAATTCTGTTTAGGAGTTTGTTTTCTGGTCCAATTGGATTCCAAATTATTTTTATTTTAGTTTTCTAGTTAGATTAGATTATTACTTTTAAAGTGTATTTGAAGGTCATTGTATTCTTTGTTTTCTACACAATATTTTGATAAATTCAATTGAGTTTTTTCTCTCAAACTGCTCGTGGATTCGAGTTGTTCGATTTTGCTCGTAGATTCGAGTTCTTTTGCTCGTAGATTCAAGTATTATCCCTACTTGAATGTTCCTTTCAGGGTTCGTCGGCGCTAGAACGAGATCTGGCCAGCATATTCGCTTTTTCTGTCTGCGTCAAGTGGTATCAGAGCTTCAACAACTTTTTTAAGATAGTAGAAGATGATGGATTGCAAGGCTTTTTCCACAAGGATGGGTACTGCTGAAAGAAGGGTCGGCGCTATCAAGTCAACCTTGAACTACGTAGTCCAAGAGTTTAAGAAGTTATCTCTCAAGATCGATGACCAAAGTCTAACTGATGATACGTACCGAAGCAAACAGAGTCATCCATCAACTAATCTTTCACCGCCACCTCCACACATACATCAACCACAGCAACCTCCACCTTATCAACCACCACCACATCGTCCACGGCCAAAGTATCCTCTACAATATCCTTAATTTAATGAATTTTTTTGTAAAGAGGAATTGCGCAATCCCATTGACGCAGACAGGGAAGCGAAGAAAACGAGCTACGCGGGCTAGATATCATACTAAAGCTAATGAATCCTGAAGAAGCCTCTAAGTAGGGGATAATTACTCGAATTCACGAGCAAGCTACCCGAATCCACGAGCTAAAGAGAACTCGAATCCACGAGCAAAATATGAGGAAAACTCAAAAAGTATTGATTAAAAATTGGTTGATAGATCAATTACAAAATCAAGAATACAAGGGCATTTTATACGCTTATAAAAGAGTACTACTCCTACAAGGAAACTATAAGAAAAGAGTCCTAATCTATTTAGGTAATCAAAATTCAAAATATAAAAAAAAAAATCAATTAGAGTCCAAATCAGACCCAAAAATAAAATCATAATCTAAATCAAATACCCTTATACGCAATAGGATTGTCGACAGCTGAAGGATGCTGACAGTCAAGGAAAAAACTAAAAAAACTCTGACTTTCGGTAAAAACCTGTCGACAGACCAGAAAAGGGGTTGTCGTCAGGTCATTTGTTTTGGTATGCTATTTGTCATGTTTCTCTTCCTACATCAGTCTCTCCTTCTTCAAAAGAACTCGTCCTTGAATTCCTATCAGGATATAGCTACTTGGTAGGGACTCTTAAGTTGAGATCTCCCTCCCTTCAAATATATCATCATATCTTCCTCCTCGAAGAGTTTCTCTCACCTATTCTTGTCAGCGATTGCCTTATACTTCTTATTGAATTTATCAAACTTTGCTTGAAAAATGTGATCCCAAAATCTTGATTCGTCTCAACAATCCTCATTAAACTCCATGTAGTGTTGCGTCATCGAATCTTCAATGTAATCATCTCAGATTGGTTGATAATCAATACCAATTAGTTGGTGCTCCTCCATCATCCAAACATACACATACACCATGCTCCCTTACTTTCATGAAAAAAATCTTCCAATGTACGAGTGGAGATGAGTTTTAGCATAACTTGCAGAACATGTTGCACCCACGTACTGATAGTGGGTGATATGAACTCGAAGAATTTAAAATTGTCATCCTTTGCACTCTTCTTCCGCAGGAAAGTATCTTCTAAATCATGATGAATAATCTTACCATGCTGATAATCAATCTTCCATGAATGGTAATACTTCAAGCTTGTTGATCCCAACTCCTTTGCACTCCTATAATTTGTCAACCTCCTCGAGAATTTCAGTAGTTGTAGAAACTTCTCCTAAAGTAACGCCTTGCTTAATTTCCTTTGATTCCATGAAGAATTCGCCTTGATTGCATACGGGCACGAGTTGTGGCTTTTGTTCCTTTGAACTAGGAATAGGTGGCATAGGCTTCATGACTTCATCGAGAGATTGTGCTTGGCTGATAATCGCTTGAAGGTTTAATAAATCTCTCTCGGTTGACTACTCTTCAACTAGTGGTTGCTGATGTGGCTTCGCAGTCTCGTTTGACCGATAAAGTCTCATGAACAGTAGGGGTCGATTCTCCATCTCTTCTTCCTCCAAAGCAAAGCTATGGCCTAATAAGAGTCTTTTCATCCGGCTCCACGTTCTTATAGGTGACTTGCCTTGGTACATACTCATGTTTCAAAATCGATCCCATCATAAGCCGCAGTCCTTCCTTTAAGTTTATGAACCACAAATTTAACATGATCTTCCATGATAATATACTCTATGTCAAACAAATTATCAACTTTCTTGATCCAAAGCAAGGTTGACTCAACATCATGAATCCTATCAAAAGAAGAAATAGAATTAGAAAACTCGTCAAGATTTAAATATCCTCCTCATTGGTCTCGGATAGAATTAGGAAACATGTCCCTCCTATTTGGGTTAGGAAACCCGCCGCTCCTATTAGGGTTGGGATTAGCGAATCTTTGTCGCCTCTCATAAACAATCCCATCTTCATAATCATTGTTCTGATTGATGGGTGATACCTCCTCGTAGAAAAATTCAGTAAATTGAGGATATTGTAGATGATATCTTGGTGGTGAATCATGTGGTGATGGTCGATGAAGTGGTGGTTGATATGGTGGTTAATACGATTGACGATCATGTCCGCTTCGATACGTACCATCGGTTAGACTTCGATCATTAATTCTGAGAGACATCCCTTTGATAATGTTACCTCTCCTCCTAGCAGTACACATTCTTGCGGAAAGGCCTTGCAATCCATCATCGTCTCATATCATCGTCGAAAAGTAGTCGTTACTCTGATACACTTGACGCAGACGGGAAAGCAAAGAAGATGAGTGACGCGGGCTAGACATCGTACTAGCGCTGACGAACCCTGAAGAAGCCTCCAGGTAGGGGATAATTACTCGAATCCACGAGCAAGCGACCCGAATCCACGAGCAAGCGACCCAAATCCACGAGCCAAAGAGAACTCAAATCCACGAGCAAAATAAAGGAAAACTCAAAGAGTTGATTAAAAATTGAATAATAGATGAACTACAAGATAAAGAATACAAGGGCTTTTTATAGGCTTACAAAAGAGTACTACTCTTACTAAGAAACTATAATCTATTCCTAAAAAAAAAAAAAAGAAAAGAGTCCTAATCTATCTAGGTAATCTATTTAAAATAAAAAATAGAAAATCAATTAGAGTCTAAATCAAACCCCAAAACAAAATCCTAATCTAAATCAACATCCTGATACGCAATAGGGTTGTCAGGTGCTGTCGACAGTCAAGGAAAAACTGAAAAAATCCTGACTTTCGGTAAAAGCCTGTCGACGGGCCAGAAGAGGTTGTCGACAGGTCAAATATTTTGGTATGTTTGTCTTATTTCTCTTCCTACATCACCCATCTATCAATACAATGAATATTAAGATGAAAGGATGGTCTATAGAAGGCGAAAGAGGTTCGCTAATCCTAATCTAAATAGGGGAAAAGGATTTCCTAACCCTAATAGGGAAGGCAGATTTCTAATTTTATCTGTGACAAAGGGAGAAGATACTCAAATCCTGATGAGTTTAGGATCCCTTCTTTTGATGGGAATCTTCATATTGAGTCCTTGATTTGATTTGATGAAGTTGATAAGCTGTTTGGCTTGGCGCATATTCCTACGGAGAATCATGTCAAGTTTGTGGCTTACAGACCTAAAAGAAGAGCAGCGACAAGGTGAAATCAACTGCAAAACATCTGTATGCAACAAGGCAAATCACCCATAAGAGCATAGAGGCGGATGAGACGACTTTTACAAGGTAAATTTCTCCCTCCAGATTATCAAATTTTGTTCAAACAATTTGAGAGTTGCTCCCAAGGAATAGAATCGTTACCGCATATACCGAAGAGTTTTATTGGCTTTTCTCTCGCTACGGTTTAAGTATGATTGAACAACAACTAGAGGCAAAGTACACTAGTGGGCTCATGTACTCAATTCAAAAACGCGTACTCCTACACGTGTTTTACCTTGATGAAGCGCATAACCTTACTTTGGAGACAGAAGAGATGGTGATTCAGCTCCGACCTTTCATGAGATCTTATCGGTCGAACGAAACAGCGGAGCAATATCAGCAACCACCAATTGAAGAGCAGTCAATGAAGAGAGTCATCATCGACTGACATGCCTGCAACCAACAATTAGATGAGCGTCCGAGGTATTCAAACTGATGTTATTTTCATTCACAAACCTCAAGCGGCCGTCAGTAAAGCAAAATTCCTCAATAATAACTATTTGGTTATGAAGCCTATTTCACCTATTTCAAAGTTTACAGAAGAAAAGAAGCCTAAGTTCATATCCATATGCATTCGAGGCGAGTTTTTGGTGAAATTAAAGAAAATAAAGCAAAGCCTTACTTTAGTTGTCAAAGAAGAAGTTTCTCCAACCGATGAAATTCTCGAGAAGATAGAATCATTATTAGAAGAGTCCAAAGGAGTTGTGCACGATAAGCTTCAGAAAGGATTACCACCCATAAGAAATATATTGCATCACATTGATCTTATCTCGAAAGCAAGCCTACTTAATCTTCCACACTACCGGATGCATCCTAAAGAGAGTGAAGTTCTAAAGGAAAAGTTTGAAGAGTTGAAACATAAAAGCCACAACAGAGAAAGCATGAATAAAGCAATTGACTTCCTCACACGCAAAAGAGAATAGATTTTGTGGAGAAATCTAATAAGAAGTACAAGGCAGTGACTGACAAAAGAGACGAGATAAACTCTTTGAAGAAGAAGATATGATAGTATATTTCAGGAGAGAGAATCTCAGCTGAAAAAGTCCCTACAGAGCAGCTATATCTAGATTGAAACTCGAGGATGGGTTCTTTTGAAGAGGGAGGGACTGATGTAGGAGAGCAGAATAACAAAAGTAGCAGAATTTGTATTAGTCCAAAAGTAGTCGACTAATTTGGTTCAACGTAGTGTTGATATTTTTTGGTCTTGTTCATTAATCGACTAATGAAAGTCATTAGTCGACTAACTCTGTCACCGACCTCTGTATCAGAAAATCTGAATCTGTTTAGGAGTTTATTTTTGGGTCCAATTGGATTCCAAATTGTTTTTGTTTTAGTTTTCTAGTTAGATTAGATTACTACTTTTAAAACCTATTTAAAGGCTATTGTATTCTTTGTTTTCTACACAACATTTTGATAAATTGAATTGAGTTTTTCCTCTTAAATTGCTCGTGGATTCGAGTTCCTTTGCTCGTGAATTCTAGTATTATTCCTACCTGAAGGTTTCTTTCAAGGTTCGTCGGCGCTAGAACGAGATCTAGCCAGCATCTTCGCTTCCTTGTCTGCATCACTTGCCTACAACGGTTTATTACTATGTAGTCAACGGCCCTTTTATCAAGCCATGTAAGATGATCAAAACAAGTTTAATGTTCTAACATTCCCACCCTCAAACTTGTTTGGTCATATGACTCATACCCAATCTTTTCTTTAACTTTTTCAAAGGTTTTTGCCTTCAATCGCTTAGTGAAAATGTCGAAACTTGATCCTCAATCTTGCATACTGCATATATCAGTTTACATACTTCTCTTTAACTTGATGTCGAATGAATGGTACCTTGTCTCAAAATGTGTTCTCAGTCAAGTTCTACGACATTCTTTCAAAGTGCAATGGCAGATTGTTGTCGATGTGGATCTCTGTTGATCCATCTTGTTGTTACAACTCAAACTCACAAGCTATATCGCCAGACATGAATATGAGAATGAGACAATATACTTTGCAACAAAGCTTTGAGAGCTTTGAGGACTAAGAAAATGAAGTAGAGCTATCCTGAACATATATCCCAATGTATTCTTCCTTCCGGCTAAGTCGCCAATCATAGTTGCTATTTGTATAGCAAAGCCTTGAATCTTCACTGTGCATTACATAGAATAAAACCTTAATCAATACTTCCTTTAACATACCTCAAGATTCTTTTGGAAACCTCCAAGAGTTCTTGTTTTGGCCGCTCCATAAATATCAGCCTATTAGCCTTACAACACATTATATTGAGTCTTGTGATAGCCAAATACCTTACAACACATTATATTGAGTCTTGTGATAGCCAAATGCCTTAGCTTCTAAACGGAGTTTTCTAAATGTTTTATCACAGGTGTTTCTAGTGGGCCTCAGCAAAGCTGCATTTTAGCTTCAGTTGGAATTATGACTAGATTGCAATTGCTCATATTAAACTTTTTCGGAATTTGGTTGGCATATTTCTTTCTTAGACTATCAACTCCACACCGAGAATGCACTAGATCTCAAATATTAGTCATTTCAAATTCCTTCGTCATAGCCTTCTTGAGCTCTTTGAACATCTTGGAATACTGTCATTGAAGATCATGTCATCTACAAAGAAGCACGTTGTTATAATTCACCATCCTTTTGGTGTACAGAGAATACTTGTAGTATAGACTTTTTTGAAAGTCATTCTGCTAGAAGCAGGTAACAACCGCAGTGTTCCATGCTCTAGCTGCTTACTTTAGTCCATACATCGCCTTCTTCAGCTTGTAGGTTTTATCTTCATGGCCATTCTTCACAAATTCATGTGGTTGGTCTATCTACACTTCTTCAAGGTAGCAATTCAAAACCGTAGACCTTTCATTTATTCTATGCTACCAATTCTATAATGAACCCAGTGGTGTCAATCCTTACAACTAGTGCATTAACTTCATAATCAATTCTTTTTGTTGCCTATCGTCTTCAGCTACTAGTCTAGCCTTGTACTACTCAATTTTTCCATCTTGATTAGTTTTTGTCTTGTACACCCATTTCACACCAATGGGTTTGTGGCCTTTAGGCAGACCAGTGAAATCTCGTTTGTTGTTCCTCTGTGTTTGACTCAATCTAGTCATTTGGCATTTCTCCATTTAGCTTGTGCAGATTCCTTCCTCAAAGGTGACTAAGTCACATTTTATGAATAAGCAAAATAATGTGTATTCTCTATCTTGAAAGGCTTTTCACCCTCTGAGAAATGCCTTCGCTTGAGCTCAAGATGTCAGTGTTGATGTCAATGACATTAAATGACCTAGGTTATTTGGTGGGTTTGTTATGGGCCGTCAGTCTTCACCAATTCTTCATCTCCAAAGAACACTCCTTTGTTGTTTTTCTCTTTGTTGCTCCACTTCTGGTGATCTTTGTCAAACTCCGCATCTGTGCAGATGATTCTTCTTTTTGTCACTGAACTGTAAATCTTGTATGCTTTAGTTTTCCTTTTGTAGCTGACAAAGAAGCATTTTTCTCCTTGATCATCTAACTTTCTTCTCTGCTTCTGAATAGGTGCCTATGCAATGTACCCGAACACCTTCAAGTGGTTGACATTTGACTTGAGAGTACTCCACATCTCCAGGGGTGTCTTGAACTTGACGCTCCTCATTGGAGAGTGGCTGAGGAGACATCATTGGAGAGTGGCTGAGGAGATACACAGCACAATCTATGACTTAGATCCAGAATTGGCACATACTTCCTCTTGAGCATACTTTCTCCAACGTAAAGAATTGTTCAATTCTCTGTTCCGCCATATCATTCTGCTACAGTATGTAAGCCAAACTGAGCTGGTGAACTATCTTCTTTTATTTTACAAGTCAACGAATTTTTCGAATTATACTCTCCGCCTCAACTTGATTGGAACACCTGCTTTTCTTTTGTAGCTGACAAAGATGCATTTTTCTCCTTGATCATCCAGCTTCCTTCTCTGCTTACGAATAGGAGCCTATGCAATGCTCCCAAACACCTTCAAGTGGTTGACATTTGACTTGAGACTACTCTACATCTCGAGTGGCATCTTGAACTTGACGCTCCTTGTTGGATAGTGGTTGAGGAGATACACAACACAATTTATGGCTTAAATCCAGAATTGGCACATACTTCCGGTTGAGCATACTTTCTCCAATGTAAAGAATTGTTCAATTCTGTCTTCCACCATATCATTCTGCTACAGTATGTAAGATGCACTGAGTTGGGAACTATCTCCCTTTTTTTTCAAGTCACCGATTTTTTCCAATTTAACTCTCCACCTCAATTAGATGGGAGACCTACTTTTCTTATCCACCACCTCCTTGAACTCCTTGAATTTCTCAAGTACCTCAATTTCTCCTTCAAGAAGTAGATCCATTTTTTTCATATATAATCATCAATAAAAAATAGGACATACATGTTACCTCCCAGATTTATGACTTTAAATAGTCTCATTGATGACTATGTGATAAGCTCCAGCAGTTTCATAGCTTTTCTTGACTTTCGGAATTTAAAACTTCTCTTGTGTTGCTTGTGTTAAGATTTGTGCAAACAAATAGTCCCACATTGGCTAGACAAGAAGATGGTCTTGGGTTTATAAGGATTTGAGCTACTCCACCTAGAGTACTAGTCTTTTGGGATGGTGCCCCGAGTCCTTACAAATAGTATCAGAGTCATGCCCCAAACTTAGTCACGTAGAAGATTCTCCAAGAGTGGATAGCGTAGTTCCAAGCGCAAGTACAGTGAAAGGCACAGTGCAGCACAGCGAAAAAGCGCAGGCACAGATGATATGAAAGACACAGTGCAGTGCAGCAAAAAAGGGCGCAGGTGCAAGCGCAAGCATAGGCACAGGTGCAAGTGAAAAAGCACAGTGCAGTGCAGCGCAGCACAGCGATTAAGGCGCAAGTCCAGACTCTTTGTTTGAGGGGAAATTGTTAAGATTTGTGCAAACAAATAGTCCCACATTGGCTAGACAAGGGAATGGTCTTGGGTATATAAGGATTAGGTCTACTCCACCTAGTGGGGCTAGTCTTTTGGGATGGTGCCCCAAGTCCTTACAGCTTGTCTGGCTCTTTTGTACAACCTTCACACAAGTGATCAATGGTAAAAATGTTTCATATTTTTCTCCCTCAAGATTCAGACCACCAAATGTTAGATAGCTTGAATCATACTGCCAAAGCCACAGTTTATCCTTCAAGATTGACTTCAAGTGCTTCAGAGAATCAACATAAATATTTATAAACATTCTATTTCTAGAAACATCCACCTTTGCAGTTACTTTATTTTCTTTTTTTAATGGTTAAAGTGATATCTTTTAGAAGAATAGCATAGCCCCTTTTAATAAGTTAGCCTAGACATAAAATATTGTTGGGCAATGTTGGGACATATTAGACACCAGACATGTAATTGTTCTTTCTGATCTTTCTTTGGAATCTGATCTTTCCTTTTCCATTAAATGGGATTTTTGACTAATCCCCAAATGCAACTTTCACGTCTATCGAGTCATCTAGCATGGTGAAGAACTCCTTTATCTCGTACATGTAGTTGTTGGCTCCAGAATTCATATACCAAATGTTTTGGTGTTCACTTTCCCTATATTTATATGCTAACAAAACATTTGAATATTCATATTGATTCTTCATGGCAACACTGGCCTTTTGTGCTACACAACTATCATCAAAAAAGTCATAGCTAAATTGTCACACCCTCTTGTAATTGTAGCAATGTTATTGCAACCATGTTCTAGCATAGTTGCTCTTTTTTAACTTCATATATGTGATTGGTTCATGTTTGTCATGTTTTTTTGTAGACGATCTCCCTAGTTTGGCCCGTCTAGATCGAGTGGTACTCTGATACCACTTTGATGGAGTAAGAAGAGAACAAGTAGAGACTTACAAATAATAGTGTAGAGGATGAGAGAGCTAAGATCAATTTCGAGTTTTGCAACACATCTCTCTCTCTCTCTCTCTCTCTCTCTCTCTCTCTCTCTTCACTGCTCACATATACAGAGGGAACACACTCTCACTGCTTCTGTATTTGTTGGAATTACTACATTTATGCTACAAGCTATAGGCATTTTTTTGTGCTGCTATGGTATCTCTCACACTCACTGGTCGCTTTCTTTCCACCTTGCTCTTCCTTTCTTCATTTACCCCTATATAGCCCTCCAAATTACACCTAACCAAATCACCTAGCAATCACATTTTTCTCATTTGCCTACCTTTTTTGTGTTGTGGCATGTGGCCTTATTGAATCAATCACATGTAAAAAAGTTCAATATTCTAACACATTCAAATCTTTGAACCGGTTTCTACATTTAAAATTTAACACACCTAAAATTTCTCCTTCCTTTCCTCATCCCTCAAAGAAAAATCTATGAATCTATACCCAAATTACAAATTATTCGATTCCTTAGACCTAGCCCTGCCCTTAATAAATCAATATGATATGAAACATGTACGGGGGCGGAAGCAAATGATAAAATAACTCAAAGCTACGCTTCACCAACAAGAAAGATCGTTGGTATGAAAACTTAAAACAGTTAATATCAGCTATGTTATTTAATATGAGAGTATTTTATCCATATCAAAGCAAGAAACTAATTGTATGTTATGATTATTGCAGATAAAATATCCTACTATTAAGAAAGAAGATATCAGAACTACAGAGCAATTCAAATTCACTCGTTTTCTATTATGTAGACAGAATATTAGAATAGATAACAGACTAGATGATGTATATCTAAACTTATAATTAAAAAGTTAATATAAGAAGAAAATATCAAAGATGATTGTAAATTTGATCTTAACTTGCTTGTTAATTGTTGATTGATCTCTGAACTCAAGCAGATGAGAACAGGTACAGTCGACGAAAAAATCGAGGAGTCGAGACGCTTATGCAGACGAAGCCAGAGTTGCTACATGTGTGACGAGGGAGAGGGGTTTGGTGACAGAGTATTCGACAGAGATTTATTTGAGAGGAAAAAAATTTGAAGGGGAGATAGATAGGGGAAGAGAGACAGATAAATCAATTACGGTATCCCACCAATAATTGAGTCTAATAGAGCATCTCACCACTAATAGAGAAGAGAATTTGAGAAATCTGTATTAAACTCAATTGAGAGTAAAAGACTGCCACTGATTGTTGTTAAAAATGAAATATATATAAGGGCCTTTATATATGCTGCAAAATTGTATTCTTCTACTTCTATTTGAATTACATAACCAAATTCCTAAAAGAAATCAAAAATCTAAAAGAAAGAATACATGAAAAGAAACCTACATGAAAAGAAAACCAAAAATCCTACTACAATTTTGATTAATATAAACCAAAAATTAAGAAATAGATTCTAGTAATCCTAATACAACTAGAATTACTGAATTTATGTCAAGTTGGCGCGTCTTCTCCAACGATGATAGATACACCGAATTTTTATTCCGTTGTCCGCATCATTCTCCCCGTGTTGTAGAGAGCAGCTCGACTCCGTCGTGTCAGAAGTGAACTCATCTTGCTTCAACATGTTGAAATTAATCTGTTATAGTGTACTTTGGTCTTTGCACATGTCATCAATTGGTGCTCTTATTTTTATCGAACCAAATACTTACGAGTAATGATGATTTCATCATCCAAAATTTTACCAATTTGATCAATTATATTAGGTAAAATATTTGAAATTGGTGGAATGGAAGGTCTCTCAAAAATAAGCTCATGAGATGGCTCATCAATAAGGAATTTGCTAGGGCTAAAATCAAAATTTTTATAATCCATTAGATCTTCAATATTGAAAATATAACTGATACTAAACTTTATAGCATAAACATGACAACTAATTCCTTCAATATATGAAATGGATTAGTACAAGTAAGATAACATCACTAATATTAAAAGTTTTAATCAATTTCCTAATGTAAATTCGAATCTCGTAGTTGGCATTATTTTGAGCAATCTTATCCATGACTTGTGTAAATTGTAATGTGGTTCCACGTGCACATGTGATGCAAAAGATGATAATGCAGACTCATAGACGACTTCAGTTTGATAATCGGTTAGAAGTTGAAAAACAGTGAACTTAAACTTAGTTCCTAACATATGTCACATAATTCTTCAAAGATAGAGATGAAAATCGATTGGGACTAGACACGGTTGTTGAACTCCTATAGTTATGGATTTGAGCCTCAAACGAGAATGATGTAATGACTTTAATCCATCATTTTTGAATACCTCAAAGAATATTGTATTGGTATAGCTTCCATTGTCCACAATGACTATACAGTTCTTGCCTCTTATTTGTGAAAATACAGTGCTAACAATGAGTAAGTGAGTGAAATGTGTTTAACTAATGCCATTGCGTGTAACATCTTTAGGAAAGACGTCAACAAGCTCCGTAATAGTGGTGACTTCGGAAGAAATTGGGGTATTATTTTTAGAAAAAATATCGATAATCTCCATAATCACTGGGGTGACTTCGGGAGAAATCAAGGTACTAGACTCTACGATGTCATCACATAGTTCTTCATCGACTTAATCATCAGCGAAGTCATCTACGTCTTCATGAGAATCTATATGGGTGATATGTAAACTCTTCAGAATCAGACAATCTCGGGTTGGGTATCACATATCGGTGATGGTTTGTCTTGGAACTCTTTTGGGACATCACTAAATTTTTTACCACGGGAGTGAATATCGGAGGAATAGTGCTATCAGACTTGTCCATAACTTTTCTAACTATTGGGATTACACATGTGGTACCGCTTTTCGGGTTCTAGTTGTGGGTCTCCAATTTGGTCATTACCCTATTGACATTCTCTTTTAATCATTTTGCGTCTAAACGAAATGCATTAGTTTCTTGGGTTAGGAAATCAAGTTTAGCCATGATATCAGCTAGGATGGGTTGAAAATTCATTGAAGTTGGTTTGCAATGTATGTATCCTAAATGCAGTATGAAAAGCAAAGCAAACTAATTATTTTTTAGCTTCTAAATTTTGAAATTTTTATTTGTTTGATTTTTAAAATTTGCTTTATAAAATTGTCGGATCAGTCAAACCCTAATTTTACCAGTCTAATTGACAAGTCAGCGCAACTTAGGTGGAAGATTTTCCGCACTTGACGTTTTTAATTACAGAATCACATAAAGTACCTTCCTTGATTAGACACCAATCGTACAAAATTTCAAAGGTTTCCTAATTTACACTAATTTTTTTCGGCTTTGAATAAAATTCAACTAGATGCAACATAACAAATAAATGAGACTAATATGAAAATCTTACCTAATTATACTCTGATACCAAACTGATGCGAAATGTGTACAGGAGTGAAAGTAAAAGATAAAATAACTCAAAGATACGCTTCATCAATAAGAAAGATCGTCGGTAGGAAGGCTTAAAACACTTAATATCAGCTATTTTATTTAACATGTGAGTACCCTATCAATATGAAAGCAAGAAAACTAACAAGATAACAAATAAATGAGACTAATATGAAAATCTTACCTAATTATACTCTGATATCAAACTGATGCGAAATGTGTACAGGAGTGAAAGTAAAAGATAAAATAACTCAAAGATACGCTTCATCAATAAGAAAGATCGTCGGTAGGAAGGCTTAAACAGTTAATATCAGCTATTTTATTTAACATGTGAGTACTCTATCAATATGAAAGCAAGAAACTAATTGTATGCTATGGTTCTTGCAGGTAAAAGATCCTACTATCAAGAAAGAAGATATTAGAACTACAAAGCAATTCAAATTCGCTCGCTTTCTATTTATGTGGACAGAAGATCAGAATCGATAACAGACTAGATGATGTAAATTTAAACTTATAGTTAAAAGTTGATGTAATAAAAAAACCTAAGATGATTGTAAATTGATCTTACCTTACTTGATTGTTGATTGATTTGAACTCACGCAGATAAGAACAGGTACAGTCAACGAAAACAAGATGCCGAGTCGAGACGCTTATGCAGACGAGACCTAAGTTGCTAGATGTGTGGCGAGGGAGAGAGATTTAGCGATAGAGTATTCGACGGAGATTTATTTAAGAGGAAGAAATTTAAAGGAGAGATGGAGAGAAAGAGAGAGAGATAAATTAATTACCGCGTCCCACCAATAATTGAATCTAATAGGCATCCCACCACGAATAGAGAAAATGATTTGAGAAATCCGTATTAAACTCAATTGATAGTAAAAAGTTTTCATTGATTGCTGTTAAAAGTGAATACATGGGGGCTTTTATATAGGCTATAAAATTGTATTTCTCTTACATCTATTTGGATTACATAATCAAGTTCATAAAAAAAAGTAAAAGTCCAAAAAAAAGAGAAATACATGAAAAGAAAACCTACATGAAAAAAAAACTAAAAATCCTACTACAATTCTGATTACTAAAAATCAAAATTAAGAAATAGAAACTAGTAATCATAATACTACTAGAACTATTGGATCCATGTCGAGTTGACGCGTCTTCTCCAACGATGATAGATACACCAAATTTTTGTTCTATTGTCCACATCACAATATCCAAACCCCCTAGTTTCCCAATCTGCCAAACCCTACCCAGTACCTAGTTTTGCAATGAGGGTCTATTAGTGATGTCCATAGGTAGGAAGTGCCAACCAAACATTAGGGCAATTTAAATCCTAGATAGAAATTAGGGTATTCATGTGCAAAGTTAAGAAACATTAGATATTTACATTCCGTCTTTAGCAAATGAGTTATGCATAACTTGGGGGCACAAAACTGCTAGAGTTATGGAATTAATTAAACAAACCCGAAGTCTTTACTAAATCCAAATAAAAACTAGTAACTTAAGGTATAGTTTCTAATTGAGTAACTCTTATATTTACTCAATGTATTTAGTATGGCATGTAACCTATGTGCGCTAAACCCCCCCATATAAAGGGTCATATGGTGCATTTGTAAAACAAACAAGAAGAAAACAGAAAGCAAAGTGAAGCATTGCAAAGCTTCCTCACTTTGTGCAAAGCATTAGGTTGAGTAAGTTCATTTGTGCGGTGGTACTACAAGGGTAGCAACCCAGTACCCAAGAGAGTTTGGAGTTGGCAAATGTCCAACATCTCTACTCTTCCCATTCACCATATCCTGCAAAAACTAGAGCCGATGACGAAAATAAGCCCTCAACCAACAAGTTCACTCGTTTCTATTAAAATGCTGAGACGTCCATCTTCTTCCCAAAGTTCATCTCTGGCTTGAACCCCAGATGTTGTAAATTAACAGTCGTGTAGTGATGTCTCATAAAAAGAAGTTGGTTGACCACACTAAAACCCATATGAGACTGCTCGCATCCTTCCACTCACTCTCCTTTAATTTCCCCAAAAAGAAAAAAGCAAAAAAAAAAAAAAAATCATGCCCACTTCTCTTTTGCCAATTATAAAGAAAAGCAGCAATCTTTATTATAAACCTAAAATTCAAGAATGAAGAAAAACCAAAAAAATATAAAAAATCGAAATTCAATTAATTAATTAAATTTCTCTCACCCACCATGAACTGATCGAGCTCCTTCTCGTCGGTGACCAGCATCTGGCCGCTGTCGCCGGCGCCGAGGACGGAGTACTTGCCAACCACCACCTGCGACTGCGCCAGCTGCGCGTCGATCCTCGGAAGCTGGTCCACCGGAGTTGCGATCCTCAGGCACGCCACGTGTGCGGCCAGCAGCTGCTCATACAGCGGGTGCGCCAGGATCTCCGCCTTGTACCGCGCGTTCTGCCACGTCCCCTCCTGCAGCTGCTCCTCCCCCGTGGTCCCCCCTCCTCCGCCTCCTCCGGCACCGGGGGCGGCGGGGCCCACTGCTGCTCCTGGTTCTGGGCCCCGCCTGCGGCCGCTGCCGACGTAGTGGAAGAGTCGGAGGGCTGCTGGAGGTGGAGGAAGTTGTGCTGGATGGTTCGGAGCACCGCCGGGGTGTGGTGCTCCGCGTACATGTCGGGGTACGACATGGGGGGCGGTGACGGGACTCACGGAGCTTTGAGAGGGACGTTGAGAGAGAGAGAGAGAGAGAGAGAGAGAGAGATACCTTTGAGTCTTTGAAGGATGGTGAGAGACTGGTAGCAGTTGATCGGTTGTTGTTGTTGTGGTGAAGTTGAACCGGTTCGGGTTCGGTGATGACCCGGGTTTAATGGATGAACGAACCGGAAGTAAATGCAGCGCCGTCAAAGGGTTTTGCGATCGGACGGCTCGGTGTTTGATTGCAGAGGTGAGCCGGGGGCGCAAAGGTTTGCCAGCTGGGGATGGGAAATGGAGGGAGAGGTTATTGGGGGTTTCTTATGTATAGGACCCTTTGAATTGTCGTTTTTGCAAATGATAAATTTTAGATGAAACTGTATCAAAATTTGACAACCGACGCGTTATAAGTGACTTTTCTGATTTTATTGCACTAATATGAGAAATGGAGCTGCACGAGAATTGATGATGAGTATGAGCCTACTTGTGATAGACATTATTTCTCTACACTTTCAAATATTTTATCAAATACAAAAGATCAAATTGAGAACATCTTAGATGATAAAATTATCACTATTAAAGATGGTGAAATTCGTAGATATTTGACTCGGTGGAACAGAAAACCACCAACTGATGCCACGTGGATAAACCAAAGTGACTTGCAATAAATTGATTCAGATATTTTAGAGCAGTACGAGATCACTTGTACTTATGACTCGAAGGAATCGAGTTCTCTCTCACCCAAAGAGAATGATGTGGACATTAAGTCGAAGTCATGATGTGTGTACCAACGAAGATACGAAGATATGTCACTTCTATGTAACTCGTGTAGTTTTGAGTATTGTTATGTTTTTTTTATTATTGTATTTTTTCGTTTCTTTTAATTTTCTTTTTATTTAGTACCACATCAGATGTATTTGAGAATCAAATTTTGTATTGCCTATAAAAGAGAGCTCATGTACTATTATTAATCAATGAATCAATTAATACATATTTGTAAAAATTCTCAAATTTGAGTGTGAGATGAATTTTTTCATCAAATTCCTTTAAGAGTGTGAAACCCTAGAGAACCTTAGTTTATGAGTGTGAAATCCTAACTAGTCTAATTAGGAGTGTGAAATCCCTGTTAGTTTATTCCCTCACATTCTTCAAACCCTAATCCTCTCGCAAAACCATAGAAAATACTATTCAGAATTTTCCCCGAAAAAACTCCAGGAAAATCCAAAAAAATCACAAAAGTTAACGTTTATCTTCTCCCTCTCTTTCTCTCCAAACCCGAACCTAACCCCAAGCCTAAGTCAGCAGCCAACCTCTCTCTCTTGCCCACTCACCCTCTCACTCATCGTCATCGCCCTCTACCTGCCATCTTGTCGCCGATGATTTGCCCTCGATAATTACACCCTTGCCTCGTGTCACACTCACCATCATCCCTGATCTAATCCTCGACTTCAAGATCACAACCTCGTCGTCTCCTCACCACCTCTCCAAGTTGACGCCATCCTCACTGTCGTCGCCTGAGATCAGCACATCTGCTTCATCAACCTCGCACCCTGTTCCACGATGTTGCTATCATCGAAGAAGCACACATCATCGTCATTGGGGCTGTAGCAGACCGCTGACAAGTTGAGCATGAGATCAGGTCGATTTGGGTTCTCAACAACCCGACCCAATAACACCGACTCCAACCGATTCGCTTTAGTCGTAGACCCGATCCACTTCAGTTACAAAACCCGAACCCGATACAGTGTAGACTCAGATCCATGCTACAGTACAGACCCATTGCAGAAAATGACTCGTTAATAGACTGGGTTTCATTTCGGGCCATATCTCAGCCATTCAGAGTCTGATTAGAGCGATTCTCAAGGCATTAGATCATAGATACTAGAGCTATACATCTACAGGAAACTCAGAACAAGGATACTAAGGTCGAACACAATCCTATGTAGGTACAATTCTAATCTAGTTTTTTTATTTACAAGTCTGATATTACATATCTGAGTTATTATCAACACTGACTGTTGTTCACTACAAACAGTAAGATTGTGTGATTCTACTTCCATGTAGTTGCATTAGCTTCTTTATTAATCGTATAATCTTTACCTGCATAACATAAGTAGTATCGATTAGTTATTCTTGCTTTCCAATAGATCAGTATAAGTATGCTAATTAATAATCCATAAGCTAATATTGCTAGCTTTTAGCTTTTCCACTAAAGATCATTTCAGCATATTTGAGTTATTTTGTTATTGATTTTCACACACGTTACATGCTGCATATCAGCTTTGTATCAGAGTATATACGTTTCACATCAATTGAACAAGTGAACACCAAGCCACACAGAAATCACAATTGGTGTCAAACTATAGTAAATTTTATGATCCAATTGATTGCGATAGAGTTTGTAGCTAAAACAATATAACGAGTCACTCACCGATTGCCGATTTCGATGCCTCGTCTAGAATCTTGAATAAACTTATGTACATTTTTTGAACATAACCAAGACAAAATTAGAAATTGATACAGTGAATTCTTATCACTAGTGCTTATATATGTAGAGAGAGACTTGTGTCCTTCCAAAAGGATTTGAGCACGAATCCTGCCCGCTCAAATTCAACCATCCGACATTCGAATACAAGATCCACTTTGTTGAAGTTGATCCATATTATTTCAAGTATTTATAAACCAAAAATCAAATGTTATGAATATTTTTTGCCTATCCATCAAGCAGCCCAAAATGGATGATCGAAAGTAGTGAGTTGGTTAGATTTATGTATTTAGACATAAAATTTTCGATCTGGCTATTTCATTATGATCTAAACATTTAAAAATCCCTACAAACCATTTTTGTTAGGTTTCAAATATTTTACACCGTTAAACTAGCCAACTCACTATTTAGGTCGTCCGTTTTTTCTCTACTTGATGCATGGGTAAAAATTATTCAAAATACTTGATTTTTTATTTATAAATACTTGAAATAATATAGATCAACTTTAACGGAGTGAATCTTGTATTCGAATGTCGGATGTTGGTATTTGAGTGGGAAGAATTCGACCCCAGATCTTTTTAAAAGGACACAAGTATCTTTATATATGTGTGTGTGTGTGTGTGTACCTCAGCCGTCAGCTGAGAGAGACTCTCTCAGCTGGCGCGGCGTGACTGAATTTCAGCCACAATTTTGGGCACTGCTATCATGGTCGGAGTATTTTGTGAGAATTGTGATCAAGTCGCAATATGTTTCTGAGGACTGCTACCATGGCTTTGTAAGGACTGCGACCATGGTCGCAGTATGTTTCTAAGGACTGCTACCACGGTCGCGGGTCCTAATTACACTAAAAATATATGATTTTTTAAAACTGTGACATGGTCGCAGTCAGCTGCGACCATATTGAAGCACCAGCTAAAATAGTCTCACGACGTACAATTTTCTTATATATATATATATATATATATATATATATATATATATATAGAGAGAGAGAGAGAGAGAGAGAAATGTATATCAGCCCGCGGGCTGAGAGAACTCTCTCAGCCTGCGCTGACGTGGCTCAATTTTGCACCCCATTAACTTGCGGCCCGCTTATCGAAAGAAGTTAAATTACCAAATACCCCTTATGAAAAGCTACTTTTTCGGTAAAAGACAGTGAATGCTGCTTCTTTAATTTTTTTATCTGATTTGATATTTAATGATTTTTAATATAGTCGCAGTACTTATGAGAACTGCTACCACGGTCGCAGTCTTTTCTAAGGACTGCTACCAAGCTCGCAGTCTTTTTTTGAGGACTGCTACCAAGGTCGCAGTGTTTTTATGAGAACTGCTACCACGGTCGCAGTCTTTTCTAAGGACTGCTACCAAGGTCGCAGTCTTTTTCTGAGGACTGCTACCAAGGTCGCAGTCTTTTTCTGAGGACTGCTATCATGGTCGCAGTGTTTTTATGAGAACTGCTACCACGGTCGCAGTCTTTTCTAAGGACTGCTACCATGGTCGCAGTCTTTTTCTGAGGACTGCTACCAAGGTCGCAGTCTTTTTCTGAGGACTGCTACCAAGATCTGCTACCACAGTCTTTTCTAAGGACTGCTACCATGGTCGCAGTCTTTTTCTGAGGACTGCTACCAAGGTCGCAGTCTTTTTCTGAGGATTGCTACCAAGGTCTGCTACCAAGGTCGCAGTCTTTTTCTGAGGATTGCTACCAAGGTCGCAGTCTTTTTCTGAGGACTGCTACCAAGGTCGGTAAAAAGTTGTGAGGGAGGGTATTTTTGGAAATTACAATGTTGAGGTGACTGGCATTAAATTGGGCGGGATTTTACAGGATTTTGCCCGCCAAAATTATTACAGATGTGGGGCGGTGATGTTGCTAAGCCCATATATATATATCAACATCAATTGCAACGGGCAATACTTGCTATTTTAGATAGAGCGCCTATGCAAATCGTTAATAACAGAGGGGTTGATATGATAAATGAGCACGATCTAAGAACCTCGATCCTGCCAGCACCCCGACAGCGACCGGTGGGACACGCGGCGGGCCGAGAAGCCCAGGACCACATCTAGGCATCGTGCTAAAGCCAATGAGAGCCTGCCACGCTTGCAGATTGCAGTTTTTAGCCCCAAGGTGGGGCCCACCGCTGTTGCTGTGCAGAGCGCCGCCGGGCTGGTCCCCCACTGCTATGCACAGGCTCTGCAGTGATGGCACTGAGCGCTTGTCAGCGGTGGTCCCGGCACGGGGAGTGGGCCCCACGCCTCTGCCAATTGCGCCATGGAAAGATGCTATTTTGGGGGCTCTTGCTTGCTGCTTCCTCTTCTGTTTCTTTCTTTTCACATGCAAAAGTGACGTTGATTAATTCTGATTATTAAGTCGTTTTAATTTAATTAATAATTAATCGTTGTTAGAATTAGCAAAATGGTGTGAAATAATATCCTGCAGAGTTATTATTGTTTTCTTTTTCAGTAAAAAGGTATCTTATTAATTGTGGGATTCAGAAGTTCTTTTTCTAGCTTTTGAGTGTGTGTTGCGTATGTGTGCGCGCGCGTGTGAGAGAGAGAGAGAGAGAGAGATTGATTGGTGGGGGTGCGTCTGATGTATGTTTATTTGTATTAAAGTTTTTGTCATGTACTAAAATTTAAAATTGAGGTGAGAATTGAGATATTTATATTTAACATGTCTTCGTCGAGCATCCTTTTTATGGGCAGAAACCTAACTTTTTGTGCTAGCAGTTTTTTTAGTTTTAAATCCGCTTTGTGAGATTTGAACATGAATTGTTCTGATGTCCCACATAACGATATCTATGGAAATAGGAATAAATAAAAGTAAACTTTAATGTACTGTGAAGTGTGAAGCTTTTCACTCCGACATTTCTGTATTCTATTAGACCCTGCTCATTATTAAAGTCTAGTATTAGAATTAGAATTATAGAATACTAATTGTTTTAGAAATAGCGGTT
Source organism: Agave tequilana (assembly GCA_038442645.1). NCBI lineage: Eukaryota > Viridiplantae > Streptophyta > Magnoliopsida > Asparagales > Asparagaceae > Agave > Agave tequilana. The sequence continues at coordinate 133,929 of JAVJIF010010886.1, read as the reverse complement.
TTCTTATCATGTAATTATAATGCCTCTGTAGTCGGACATTGTCATCATCAACAATACACAATTCTCAATTTCTTCAATTTATTTGACATGGTGTTAAAGCATCAGGTTTAAGAAATTCTTTGTTTGCTTTGGTGATCTTTTTTGCAATTAGAAATCTTCTTTACAATTTGTGTTCTTAGTCTTGCACTCTTTATTAATTTTGCTTCATTCTTCAACAATTTAGCCTTCTATTTGTTCATGCTAAAATTCTGGAATTCTGTTACTCTGAAAATTTTGTTAATCAAATGGCTGAAATTGTTTCATTCGTAGATCTGTGAGTTGGTATCCGATTTTAGTAATTTTGGAGTCGATTCCAAAGTTCTTTTAGCATTTTGAAACGCAATGGTTGAAGAGGATTTGGTAAAATTCATTATTTGGAGTAGATTTTGTACATATTAGTGCAGAGATCGATGGTTAAGATCCGATTTCAACACTTTCAGCAAGAGTTTTTTTGTTTAGAATTTTCAGTTTTGAGATCTTTTGTTTGGAGATTGGACTACATCTTGTCACGCAACAGAACAGTAGATACGTAAGTGAATTTGTTTGAAAGATTTAGTATGGTCCCAAATTTGAATAGATTTTGTATGGACACCCTCAATTTCAGTTTGATTTTTTTTTTGTTTGGTTAATCTCTCGGTGCGGTTCAAATTTGTATTGATTTTGGTTTGAGTTTGGAAAACTTCTCATTTAGTTGGGTTGAATTTCAACAATTTGGTAGTTTGTTTTTGGTAATTCCTCTTGATTCAATGTGGTTTTCTTCACTTTGATTTGGCTTTTGATCTTGCAACTTTTACAGATGAGAGGAAAATATGTTTAGATTTTTGGAAGATTTTTGAATTTGGCTTTGGTGTTTCGAAATTCGTTCTCAACAACTTAGTAACTTATCTTGGGTATTTCAGTAATTCGGCAATTTTTTTCGTCAACTCGGCTACTCAACAATGCATTTTGTGTAATTAGTTTAGCAATTAGGCATCAGTATTTCAACAACTTCAGCAGTTTTAGCACTTGTTTTTCAGTTTTTGTCGGCAAACTCTTGATGTTGTACTATCTAGAGTTTGAGGGGGAATATTAGATATAATAAAGTATATTATATTATAGAAATAATATTTGGAGTATTTAGAGTTCTTGTAGTATTTGGATTATAGTCAGAATATGATTTGATCTTGTATGATTTATGTAAGAAGGCATTCTCATGGATTTATGTAACTTGTATCTTGTAATATCAACAAAGATGTAGTCCTTTAGAGTCAATGGAGATATATCTATATAAATTCTAACATGGTATCAAAACCTCCTAAAAAATTCTCAACTGATTACCGCTCTCGATCCTGCGCTAAGCAGCACTCATGGCCTAGCGCTGAGCCACAGTCTGTCTTGCATGTCATCAAAGTCTTTTGCACCATGCAACTTGCCGAGACCCCCTCCACAAAAGTTCTACATCGTCCCTTCAAGTGCATGCAAAGTATTCATTCATGATTCAATTCGATTCGCTCCATTAGACTCGAATGCAATTCATATCCCGTTCTGACCATAAGCTTCTTTCTCTAAACTCAACGACTACCATGTCGTTTGGTTCTTTAACAACTTCTTCTTCTCCATTCGACGCAACATCTTCATCCTCATCGATCAGCGGTGTCTCTTCTTCTCCCTGTTTGTTCTTGTAAAATACCGGTGCCTCTTCTTCTCCTACCGATATCATATTCTTCTACTGAGTTTGAGGATCTCTCAAAACTTTCATTTCCACTGAGTTTAAGAATCTTATAGAACTTGTCTGCTTTCTTTTCCATCAACCGATTTCGCGCTATGTCAATGTCCATCAAGCTTCAAGCTAAAGGAGACACCATGAGTTTTTGGAGTCCACCCCGCGCATTCTAAAAAGACTTAGAGGCTCAGAGTCTACCTTGTAACACACAAGTTATATTAATCTTTCGACAGTGCTCTGTTATCGATTGGATTACATATTCTTCTCCTTCTTTATAAGATAATCTCAATCGTCTGATATCTCCTTTTCGTCCTCACGGTCTTCCAAAGTCTTGATGTTTTATCCATCATGAGTTTCGAAGAGGTGTTCAAGAATGCCATATATTTTTCAGCGCGCGCACACACATATACATATAAAGAGAGGGAGCTGATCCCCAAGAATAGTTCATACGGATTTCTATAAAAACTTTCATATGGACCGTCGGATCTGATAAAGATATGATTTTATTTGATTTGATCTATCAGATTCAACGACCCACATGAAAGTTCTCACAGAAATCCGTCAGAACCATTCTTAGGGAATCAACTCACTATATATATATATATATATATATATATATATATATATATATATATATATATATATATAATATATATATATATATATATATATATATATATATGGGCTTACTGTACCTCAGCCTGCGGGCTGAGAGAGTTTCTCAGCCTGCGGGACGTGGCTGAATATATACCACACATCGGTCGCAGAGTGTGGGGCGCCAAAAAAATAAAAAAAAACCCGCCTAAACAATCGTGAAACAAATTGACAAAAATACCCCTTTTATATGACGACAGCGACTTCTAGCATTGAAAAGTAAAAAAATATTCCATGGTCGCATACTTAATACAGAATAAAGAATACCGGAGGAAACATGCTATCGTATAGCAATGCGATCTCCTTCAGTACTGCGACCAAAGTCGCAAACTTCTTTCTCATTACGATGGTGATGACGAGGATTAGAAGTTTAAAAAAATTGTATTTTGTTTTTTTAAATATATATAAATCTGTTTTCTAAAGTTAATTGTGTGAATTACATTTTTTTACTACTATGTCTTGGTTGAAAATGCTGTACAATTGTTACAAACCTTCATTTTAAATATTTTACGCTAAACGAATATACTGCGACCTTGGTCGCAGTTAATAATTATATTACTTCACCCTTATAAATTTTTAAAATGAAAGGTTGCGATATTGGTTGCAGTTGCTGGACGCAGACTTAATAAATACACTGCGACCTTGGTCGCAGTTGCTGGACTTTAGTCTTAATCAACAACAACACTGCTACCTTGGTCGCAGTTTCTGACCGTAGTCTAATAAAATAAACGACCGTAGTCTTAATAAAATAAACTGCGACCTTGATCGCAGTTGTTGGTGTTTAGTCTTAATAAAATACACAGCGACCTTGGTCGCAGTTGCTGGTCTTTACTCTTAATCAACATCACACCTTGGTCGCAGTTGGTGGTCTTTATAAATAATCAACAACAATACTGCGACATTGGTCGCAGTTGATGGCCGCAGTCTTAAAAAAATAATCTGCAATCTTGGTCGCTATTGCTGGTCTTTAGTCTTAATCAACAACAACACTGCGACGAGGTGACACGTCACCGCAGCAGTTGCTTAGTCGCAGACTTTGCTCACAGCGTCGACCCTGGTCGCAGTAGTTACTGTTTGCAATGTATCTTATGCGACCTTGGTCGCAGTGTCATCTATGGTCATAGTTGTTTTGTTTGCAATGCATGGCTGCGAAAAAGTTCGTAGTTTATTAAAAAAAACAAATATGCTTTTTATTTATGTCCAGACATTTATCTCCAGGCATGTGCAAATGATACAAAACGATCTCTTATACAATAAGATTGAGTGTTACAAACACAGCAGTACAAAAGAAGACTAAACATCAAAAAAATCCCTTATTGACTAAGAGCAATCTTCTTCTTGAGGTCTGGTAGCAGCAGAATCAATAAGATTGAGTGTTACAAAGAAAACTAAACATCAAAATAGCCAAGAAGACAAAACATCAAAAGAGCCAAGAAGAGCCCTTGTTGACTACTAAGAGCAATCTTCTCCTGGAGGTCAGGTGGCAGCAGAATCTTTCGTTTATGAACATCTCTTCACCAGAAGGTTATCCAGTGAGCATGGAGTTTCCTCGATGTGACTTCTGGGGTAAGAGAGGGAGAGTGAGACCTCACAAGGTATGCTACCCACCACTATATCCACCACATCCCCCGCCGCCATACCCACTCTGACCATCCGTTACCAGTAAGCTTGACTGGTGCATCAAGTCAGAGCAGATCTCGGTGAGGATTAAGTCCTCGTCAGGGATCATGACTTCTTCCCTTGTGAACGACGAGGACCATGACTTCTTCCCTTGTGGACGATGAGGTCTATGACTTCTTCCCTTGTGGACGAACATCGATCAAGTTCGTCAATAGGGTCATCTTCATCCATGGAGGCAGGCCCCTGTTAGAGACTCTGAAGAAGACGGAAATTCTCAGAGCAATTGCTCTCGAAAGAAAACAGTCTAATTATGGACTGTTAAAGGGAGAGGGTGAGCCCTATTTATAGGCAGCCCATAATAACCATAATTAATGGTTCATTAATCAGAATCGTCGGCATTAATGGTCTCCAACCGCCAGCGCCGGTTTGACATTAAAAGACATTAACGCCTAAACCCAATGAAGAACCGACGCGTACACAACCGCTTCGGGAAACAACGAATGGTGCGGGGTTCGTCAACATAGACTTGACGTTAAAAGATCTCATAAAATCTTTATGACAGGTCGCGTCTCACGGACTGACTCCAAGTCGCATCAGACAACAGACAACGTAATGCAACCAAAGTCGCAGTCCACGTAATGCAACCTAGATTGCAGTTGCTGGCCATCTTTATCAATAACAACACTGCGACCTTGGTCGCATTTAACCATGTACACTGCGACAAAAGACTTTGGCTAAGGTCGCAGTTTAAATGTACAATGCGACCAAAGACTCTGACTACATTATATTCAAAAAAATTAATTACTTAACGTACTGCGACCAAAGTCGCAGTCCATGTAATGCAACCCTAGATTGCAGTTGCTGGCCATCTTTATCAATAACAACACTGCGACCTTGGTCGCATTTCACCATGTACACTGCGACCAAAGACTTTGACTAAGGTCGCAGTTTAAATGTACAATGCGACCAAAGACTCTGACTACATTATATATAAAAAAAATAAACTATAAAGTAGAATTTTATCGCAGGCTGAAAAGATTGATCTGAAAAGATTTTATATTTTCAAAAAAAATTTTATCCCACGCTCAAAAGGAGAAACTAGATCTTACAAAAAAGAGGTAAAGAAATAAGGCGAAAAGTAATTTATATCCTATAAAGAGCGGCAAAATAAAAGGGGGGAAAAATAATAATAAACAATAAGGAAAAGTTATCATAAGGGGTATTGGTAATTTAACTTCTCCCTAAAAGCGGGCCGCAAGTCAGTGAGGTGACAAATCGAGCCACGTCACCGCAGGCTGAGAGAGTACTCTCAGCCCGCGGGCTGATATACATTTTTCTATATATATATATATATATATATATATATATATATATATATATATATATATATATATATATATATATATATATATATATATATATATATATATATATATATATATATATATATAGAGAGAGAGAGAGAGAGAGAGAGAGAGAGAGAGAGAGAGAGAGAGAGAGAGAGAGAGAAAGAGAAAGAGAGAGAGAGAGACTTGTGTCCTTCCAAAAGGATTCGAACCGGATCCTTCCCACTCAAATACAACCCTCCGACATTTGAATACAAGATCCACTCCGTTGAAGTTGATATATGTTATTTCAAGTATCTATAAACCAAAAATCAAGTGTTTTGAATACTTTTTACCCATCCATCAAGTAAGGGAAAAAACAGACGGCCTAAATAGTGAGTTTGTTGGTTTAACGGTGTAGAACATTTGAAACCTAACAAAAATTGGTTTGTAGGGGTTTTTAAATGTTTAGATCGTAATGAAATGGCCGGATCGAGAATTTGTATGTCTAAAGATATAAATCTAACCAACTCATTACTTTCGGCCATCCATTTTGCGTCGCTTGATGGATGAGCTAAAAGTATTAAAAACACTTGATTTTTGTTTATAAATACTTGAAATAATATAAATCAACTTCAACGGAGTGGATCTTGTATTCGAATGTCGGATGATTGAATTTGAGTGAGAAGGATCCAGACTCAGATCCTTTTGGAAGGACACAAGTCTCTCTCTCTCATATATATATATATATATATATATATATATATATATATATATATATATATATATATATATATATATCATATGTTTTATTTTATTTTCTTTCATTCAAACTCACAATTTTCCCTTCTCATTGAGTGTTAAATAATATTATTAGGATTAGAATTATATACTACTAATTGTATTAGAAGTAGAGTTTTCTTATCATGTAATTAATACATATATAATTCCGATGTTGCCCTCATCAATAATACACAATTCTCAGTTTTTTTTAACTGACTTAACGCCCATAATCTCGTGTACTGGTAACTTTCATAGATTATTCATGTCATACTAATTGTTTGCAGAAAATAGCTAATGATACATTAGGATGATGATCATCTATTGACAAAATCTAGTTGGAGGAGGAGTCTATTTAAAGAATCAATGAAATAATACAAGGGTTACCGTAAAAATGATTATTTTACGAGAAGGTTTACTAAAATATGCACCTATGATCAAATGAAATGACCACAAATTCCTGACCTTTTTCAAAGACTGAACCTTTGAAATATTTTCAATTTTTCTTTTTTCCAAATGTCAACGTTATCATTGTGATTGGAGATTTTGAATAAATTAATAAATCAGTTGTTTTATAGATTTTGTAGATGACTCTTTTTTCTTACTTGTTCTTGTGAACTAACTTCCATAAACTAACGTTCCAATTGAAGACCATCTGCAAATAAATCAAATAAAACAGAAGAGTTTGTTGTTGAATCTCATTCAAAAAAGTTCGTAAAACGTTTTATTGGGGGGTAGAATGAACTGAAAGATATCTAAAAAAGAGTTGCAACAATATCTTCTCCACAAGGACTACGTGACCAATAATTGGAGTCTCATGGGCTTGGTAGGGGACAAAGAATATGAGGAATATGAGAAATAAACCCATCATAAGTTGCACGGACTAAACTCAAAGACAAGATGACACGCGATGTGCTTTGCTTGATGATTAAACTTAAATACTATCATATTAAAAATTATCCAAAAAAAGTTGTTAGGTTAATGGTGATGGTGACCCAAGGCAGGATTCGTGGTACTAGATGTGACCTCAAATAGAAGAAAATGTTGTGCTTTTCTTGTTTGGTTATTAGATGGCTTTTAACTTTTTGTTGGAGATAATTTTTCGAAAGAAGTAGGTATTTATAGGGTTTGGATTGTTTATTAAGAAGATAATCTTGTATATATTTGTTTGGATGAACTCAAAATGTAACAGTAGCTGACTGTTTTCGTAGTTAATCGTATTTGAATGAAAGTAACGTTGAGATGATAGGTTTTCTGTTCCTGATGATATTAAGCTCTGAAGATGAGATGATGCAAAAGTTGAAGAGGTGGTGAAGGGACAGTCTTCCGAGGCCTACAAAGAAGCCGTTCAATTCTGTCCATATAAGGACTCATCTCAAAAAGTTAACATGTGAAGTGAAGCAGCCCAAACAGTTAAATACTCAAGACTATCACTAACCGATGTGAGACTATTTGTTCACACTATGCTGAACAGTCTGACACAAACCAGATAATAATAGAGTCAAGGATATATGACAACTGAAGATGAGAAAAATGACTCGTTGAAGACCAATGTGCCAATTTAGAGAGAGCCATATTAGTGTTCAATTTTCATTTTTGTCTTTCTAGCTATTTCAAAAAAAAAAAATGTTTTTTTTAAGAGGAACCTATAGATTTATATCGCATCACACAGAAACGAGACGGTACAAAAGGAGAGAAGAGCTTTTATTAGATTATTAAAGAAACTCATGTCAATAAGCTACCGCAAGGATCCCTATATGATCGAAGAAAACGAAGAGAGTTGCCATCACTTGAGTTATAGCTTCCAATTGCCAATCCGTACAAAAGATAATCCACCCTCAAAACGAAACACAACAATCAAGATCATAGTAGTGATCCATGAGCGGTGTTTACAAATTACAAACACACGAGATTCTTCACCAAGACTTTCAATTATAAATGAGAGAGAACTGCATTTCAGAACGCGGACAGAGAACCGGCTAATCAGTGCCGATGACATGAACATGAAACGGGGAGCCGCGACAGAAGATAGGCCCCTCGGATGAATCAGTCCTGGCACGAGCACGGAGAACATCAGTAGCATCAGCTATGACCGCAGCAGCCAAGAGCGCGTACTCCCCTGGCACAAGGAAGTAGAGCGAGAAGGAATGTACTACCTCTTGGAGAGGTGGAACCTCCAAGCTAATCCCACTAAGACTGCCTATACAGACATAAAATAGACGAAGTTAGAGAAGAGGGCGACAGCAATCATGACACGCGCGCGCGCACACACACAAGTAGCAGAATACATCGAGTTGAAGAAAGCATAGAAGTAATTGCTGTGATAATCTTTTCTGCTTTTTTAGTTTAGGGACAACAGTTGATAAAGAATGATCTGTGTAAAGAAAAAAAAATATTAGAGAGTAACCTATATTTGGAATTGACCATTAACAAAAGACTTCTTGTTAAGCATTTTCCACAATGCAAGGAAATTTCACCACCGTCAACAATTTTATTATCAGGTAAAGGGAATTATTCACTTGCCCTACAGTTTTTTCATTTCTCCTCAATGTGCAATGCACACGATAAGCAAAAGGGTGACTTTGGAGGAGAGATGCATGCACGAAGTAATATTTGCAATTAAAAAAAAACTGAGAAGCTTTAACACATTTTGTCTAGGTTCATGTGAAGAAAAAGAGCATTGACCTTTTTATTTATTGGGATTTGCACATAGTTAGATGGCTATTTGAAATAGTTTCGTTTCCATTCCTTGATTTTGTAGAACATGAATGACTTATAAATGAATATTGGGATTATATAAGATGGAAGTAAATAGAATATAGGACAAATGGTAAAATGTAATATTATGCGACTTATTTGTTATCTAGATTTGTGGAGGCTCATTAGACATGCTAGTCCTAATGTGATTATGTGCTATGATAATCTTATTAAAGTTAATTATGAGAAGACCTCTCTAGTACAAATGTTTTGATTCAGGTCAAAAGTCAAAACATGTAGATGGAGGTTGGATGAACTCTGACTACAATGCTAAATCAAGATAGGAAAAAATGGTTATGCAGATCTCCTAAATAGAATCTTGAAATCAAATTGGAGTTAAAAGTCATGAAGCTTGGAACTTTTTTCTCATTAGGACTTTATTTTAAGTTAAGAGATCAGGAAAGCTATTTGATTTGGCATAGTTTTCACTAGTTTCCCAAGTTATTTGAATTCATTTTTCTTGAATTCATGTCCTACGTTCAACCCAAATCAGTTCTAGTTTGGATGAACTTGTTTCTCATTCATCCATCGACTCCCATCTTACTCTGGTTCAACCCCAATTGATTTTGGTTCCAACCAATATGTTTTATAATGAAACATCATTTTACAAACTCTTGGTTTGGTCGCAAACTTGCTCGATTCACACCCAAATTTAGTTTTGTGCATATCTTTCATGTGGCAGAAAAGGTTCGACCAGACAGTTCATTTGGTTCAGACCAGACTTGAAATGAGTATTGCTTCTTATTGCCAGGCGTGGATCCACCCGCTGTTCCGACCAGCAATGAACTGGCACAAGTCAAATTCTAACTTGTGTAGGCAATTGAATCAATGGATGAATCCATTTGCTTGGTTTAAGACGGAAAATTCAAATTCACGTTATTGTCATCTACATCTATCACTGTGCCAAACCCGGATGGTACAAGATCATTGACCAAACTAGTGCAGATAGATTCAATCAGTGAAACTGATTGATACTCTTTGACTTGCGGGAAATCCAATCACTTCACTTGGAAGTGAATTGTAAAAGCCCTATTGTGTTCTTAGTTTGATAATGACCACTCATTAAGCTACTAATGCCGCTAACCCTTATTCTAGTCTACTTGTGTTTAGATTCAAATCAAACACTTGTGATGGAGGTCGGATGGATCAGAGCCCATATTGCAAAATAAGAAAGGAGATGATGGCAAAGATTTAACTCAAACTACCCAATTTATCAAGTCAAATTTATTGGGGCTAGAGTGGAGCCAAAAATTGCTAAATCTATTTAAGATAAATTATGTAAGCTAAGAAGAACTAATTATTTAGACACCAGAATCCATATTCATACTTGTGCATATAAATTTCAATTTGATTTCAAGTATGTTTTCCCTCAAAGTTTTATTGTTAGTCTCAAAAGCTTTTAAAGTGTATTTAAATTATTTACTCGGGCTTATCAACTTTGATTTTATGGCTACGTAGATTTGTACAAATTATTTCATATTTTTACACATGCATTTAAATCAAGTTTTATGAGAGGGGTTGCTGGTATGCATGTCGACCCATTGGTATGCATGGCAGTAGGACAAGTGACAACGGTTCGACTGCCAGTTTTGATCAGTTTGTGGATGTACTTTGAATTTGGAGGGAAAACTTGAGTTTCCCTCATTTGACTTTGGTTTTAGTCCCACATATAAGAGGTGAGTAGTATATATATTAACTTCTCCCATGCCTATTGTTATGAATAGTTGGGTCATGCCACACTCCCCACACGCGCCTGCGCGCGCCGAACCGAACAGGGCCGGTTCGGTCCCTGTTCGGTTCGGCGCGCGCCCACGACTTGCAGACACGAATGCAGTTCGATTCAGGGATTCTTGAACCTGAAAATTTTTGTTTTGATTTTATCCATTTTATTTAAAATTTGATTTGAGATTTTCTGTTGCTTGACCCAGTACTCCAGATCTGCTCGCGTGTCCCGCAGACCGCATGAACATGTGCAGATTTGGAGTCGGGCTGTTGTAACCACTGGACTCCGAGAGGCTATAAAAATGTTTCTCGCAGTTCATTCTGTTACATGCAAAAGCAGCTACAATTATTTTGTCCTCACTCTCTCCTCTTCTACATTTCTCCACTGCAAAAATTTTGTTCAATTTTTTTTATTTTTCGTGGAACAAATCTCTGTCTGAGCAGAGGCCTAACTCATCGTCCTAGCTAAATGCTGGTGAACTAACGAGGAAGTTTTTACCGCTAGGAGGAGAGGTCGCTTCAAGGTCTGGACGAGGGACCAGTCATTTTTCTTCTAAGGCAGTGCAACTGCACGACTACTCACCCCAGACCAGCAATTTATTCTTTTGATTCTTTTTTTTGTTGCATACTTAAGACAAGTATTTACTTTCATTAAAAAAATATGATTTAATTTGTTGCATGCTTTGAAATTTAGAAAATACTGTTATATATCCTACACAGTTGACCCAAAGTTGGCTGAGTGGTGTGAGATCTCAACGGTTGTTTGCCGCTTCGTCTGCTTAAACTCAATGCTCTTAGGACGGGTTCAGATCAACTGTCACTACATCCGCCAGCTACAGAGTTGCATCTCAACTCTCAAGTTGAGCTTTAGACTGACTGCCAGGTCAACCGCCCAACGCTGAAATCCAAATTTGGACTTTTGCGGATCGACCACTGTGTTGATCCAGATTTTGAAAATTGGAGGGATCTTTTTGAATTAAGTTTCATTTCTTCATGACCAAGTACAAATCAACCCAACGGTATAATAACTTTCGATCGCTGAGATTTTATCTTTGACAACGACTCGACCACTGGATCATCTTCTGAACTTTAATTGAATTGATTTTTATACTTGGTGACAGCGGATCGACCCAAGCTTCTTGGTGGTCGACCCATTGTGCACAGTTTTGCAAACTTGAGAAGATTTGAATCTCGTCTTTTGGGTTGAACTTATTTTCACCTAACATTATCTTCTCTTACCTATAAATACTAGTTTGCACTATTTTTTCTCAAGAACAACATAACTTTGCATTCAAAAAATTCACTCAAAAAGATCTTGAGCAAATACCTTTAAGAACTTTGTAAATCACCTAGAGGGGGGGTGAATAGGTGATAATGCTAATCTATAAACTAAATGCGCTAAATGCGAAAGTTTAAAAACTAATTGCACAAACACTTAGTACAACCAACAAGTGTAGCCGAATTCCCCGTGAAGGGCTCTGGACTAACTCCTCTTGATTCCCCTAGATATGGGTTGAGGTGCTATATGAAGCTCTTGTGGTTAAGTACAAGTGACGCACACCAACACAAACCAAGCATATAAGAATGAACAATATGAAATAATGCAAGGCACAAATGCAAGCAATAAGATATGAAAGAATGAATGATGCTTTGCACAAATAAAAAGAGAGAGGGTTAGAGAGACAATGGATCAAACGCAAACACAATGATATGTTCCGAGGTTCGAGCCCCTAGCTCTACGTCCCCGCCTTCACCGAGAAGAATTTCTAATCCACTATCTTGTCCACCGAGGACTCCCACCAAGGGAACCTCCACCGAGGAGGATTTTTACAACAAGGGAGTACCGAACTCCTCTCTCAAACACCACCTCACAACCGAGGGGTAGGCCCGTAGCCAAATAACAACCAATCCACCTCACCAAGAGGGATACAAACCAAACTCCACCTCTCACTAGAGGGAGCAAACCACAAGCCTCAACCTCTACCAAAGAGGGAGCAAACACCAACCCAATACAACAACCTCAACCTCTACCAAAGAGGGAGCAACCAACAAATGAGGGTTACAACTAGTGGTATCTTTCAACCACAAACAACTCCTCTCTTTTCTCTTTTCCACAAAACAAATGATCCTAATAGAATAGGATAGAAGATAGCTCAAGTGTGGAAAAAACAAAGTGTTTGATCAAAGAAAATCTCTGGGAAAATACCAAATTGATATAGAAATGAAGAACAAGAAACTAATTCCCAAAAACTTGTATTCTTTGAAAATAACAAAACACTTAAAAACAAACAAGATGAATCTTTTTTCTCTTAAACTCTTTTAAAAACTTCTTTTTAAAACCAGAGGGGAAAAATTAGCTCAGAAAATCTTAGCCAAAACCCCAAGAAATGGGGTATATATAGGCCAAAACAGAAACTAGCCGTTAGGCTGATCTGGCAGCCTGACAGAACTAGCGGTCGGCCGGCCGGCCGACCTCCAACGGTCAGAAATGTGACCGTTGGGGCAACCCGGTCGACCGCACGGCCGACCGCCCAGATACAGAGAGCAGACTCTCTGATCCGGTCGGCCGCTCGGCCGACCGCCCAGATACAGAGAGCAAGGCTCTCTGATCCGGTCGGCCGTCCAGCCGACCGGCCCACTGTGCCAGCAGACGTGCACAAGTCTGTGCACGTCGGTCGACCGCCCGGTCGACCGGCTTGGTCTGTCAGCACCGTTCTGGGTCAGAAACACTTGTTAAAAATATTTCTAAAAATCTTTTATCTCTTGTAAAAATACCCAAAAATAGTTTTATCATTTTGCATTGCTATATAAACATGTGATAAAAAGTTTAGCTCAAATATCAAGCATATGAAACTATTTTTGTGTTTTAACATTTTTACCAAAAACCAAAACTTGTATTTTATCAAACTTGGATTTTTCAATACATGAATAGGAAAGTCAAAATAAGTTTGTTTAAAAGTTAAGCATGCATGTATAGAATGAAACTACTATACATAAACCAATTAAACTTGTTTTGATCAAACTATTCATGAAAACAAATATCGGTTAAACTAAAAATCAAAAAACCAATATCCAAACATAAAACGTGTGTGTATTGTGCACTTGAGCATATCAACTATTCTTATCTTTACAAATGGATCTAAACACACTAAACTATGGATACCTAAGTCTTCTTGACGATCTTCCATCTTCAAGTCGACTCGGTCCAAAACCGTGATCCAACGAGCATGGTAATGTATGATCTTGATGCTCGGGCCCTGGAATCACTAAGTGAAGGCTTCCAAACTCCTCTTTTTTAAGCAATCACCAACTAATATCTTGCTTAATGATCTGAAACTAAAATCACAAGATTATTAGTAAACATAACTACATGAGTTAATCATCATCAAAACTAGAGAGGAAGGCCTCCGGGCCAACAAACTTATTTTCTCCATTCAAAGTTCAAAGGAGTGATATTCATGTGTTTTCAAGTTTTTTATTGAGAAATTGATCATAGCCTCTATACTTCTCTCTCAATCGTTTCAAAGTTCTCAAAGATCCAAACTTACATCTTCATATTCATTCATCTAGATCTAAAGTACTTGCTAAATCTTGCTCTTGATTCTTCTTAGTATTAGAGCCTCAAAGTTGTGAACTTTATTTGATATTTGTGCTTTATTGGTTCACCTTGTTAGAGAATAAACCTGTATTGTGAAATCTTGTAAGAAAATCCAACCACTTAAAAAGTTAGTTGGTGTAAGATATATGCTTCTACCCGTAAAGGAAATCAGCAAAGGTTTATGCCTCTACCCGCAAAGGAAGCAAATGCAAAAAATCCATGCTTCTATTCGAAAACGAAATTGATGTAAAGGTCTATGCTTTTACCCGAAAAGGAAGTAATTAACAGAAAATTGGATTGAAATCCTAGAGAAGAGACCTTTATGTAGTAGAGTAGGCTGGTTGGAGGCCAAACTACTATAAATTACGTGTTGACTCTTCATTGCTCTATTTCTCTCACTTTCTCTTATATTTGCTTTATTGTTATCGTACTTACATTGTATTTACATATTGCTTTAGCTATCTTATTTTATCCAATCAAAATTGAGTATTAGTGATGTGAAACGTATACGGGGGCGGAAACAATGGACAATATAACTCAATAAATTGTTTCACCAATTAGAATAATCGTTGGTAGGAACGGATTAAAACAGTTATTTTAAATGATGTTTTTTTAGCATGCAGTTGTTTGATATATTTCAAATATCAAGTTACTAATTAAATATTGTTATGATGCAAATAACATTTTTTATTTTTAAATAAAAAGTCGGGCAACTACAAAGGAGAAGCAGATTCACACATTCGCGATTTAAAGTGGACAATAGATCAAGACTGATAATAAGATAGAGATGTTATAAATAAACGGTTTATGAATTGGAATTGTACCTCTTGAATTACCTGTAAAATAAATCTGATTTTCTCTGTTTTCTTGCTCTAAAATTATTCAGTGTTGTAGCTGTTTTTGTCACGAATCCAACGCTTCAAAAGGTGCACGATTTGGACTTCGAATGAGTGGATATGGCCCGAATAAGGAAGCTTGCTCCTGTAGAATTTTGCTCGCACGAATCTATTTTTTACCTGATCTTGATGACGTGGAAAAAATCTAAATGGCCTCGGTTTCGGCAGTGAGGAAGAGGATAACAATAGGCATCGAGGTCGGCAGTAGACATGGCGAAAGAAAGGGATTCGACAACACTTTTTAAATAGATGAAAGAAATTTATTGTGGAGAGATTGAGAGAAAATAGAATTATAGTAACTGATAAACCAATTAAGGCATCCCACTACTAATCGAGGTCTAATATGACATCCCGCCACTACTAGAAAGAGAATTCATGATCCATAGCAATCTCAGAAAGAGAATATAAAATTTGATTTAATTGATTATTGAAAAAAGTGAATACATGAGGACCTTTACGTAAGCTACAAAATTGTACTCTCCAAGCTACAATTGAATTAGGAATACTAATCCTAAAAGAAATCGAAAAGCAAAAAAAAGAGAGAATACATGAAGAGAAAAATCCTACTACAAATCTAAAAATCAAAACACAAGAAATAGAAACTAGGAATCCTAATACTAGTAGAACTATTGGATCCATATTGAGTTGACATGTCTTCTCTAACAATGATACACGCGCCATGATCTTGATGCTTTGATTTTCACATCAATTAGTTTTTAAAATTTCTTGCAAACCCTATTCACCTTTCTAGGGTCTCCACATTGGTTTTCAGATTGGTGGTTGTAAGAGAAATTCAATCCCTTCGATTGAAAGAGAATTAATGATTGTAGAGAGGTTAGAAAGGTCTAATTTAACCTCAAAACCTAATTAAAAATTTTGCTTTAAATCCTAAAAAGGAGGCCTTTAAGTAATGGAGTAAAAGATATGCAGACCATTATTCATCGTCATGTTCATCTTTAGTATCTCTCTACCTCTATCTCCCTATCGCTTAAATATGTTTACTTTATTACACTTGTTACATGCTTTTGCATTAATATTTTTATATTGTGATTACTTATCATATTTGAAACATTGAATCAATCGAATTAAGAATTTGGTAATTATTATTGTTCATTCATTTTGAAAACCTATTTTCACCCACCCTTAGTGTTGTCATATTGATATTACACGATAAACGTATGACAGTCACAGTAAAATTGCAACCTAACATTAGTCAAATAAATTGCAACCCCTATTATTTTCATTGCTTATAGCAGATTCAATTAATGGCCTTATTATAGGAACAAGAATTCTGTCACCGACAATATTCAATCTCCTATGATCCTCATAATTAAGTTCTACTAAAGGCCAACTCCTAAGGTAAGTTAGCAAATACCATTCCCTCCTTTTACTCCTCTAATTCAAGTTCCTTTTGGTCTACTTACCATTGCTATTTTATTCGTTCAACACCTTTTGTTCTCCTTGTAGCCACTCCAATCCTAGCTCCTCATAACTATTGCATTATTCGATCTCCCATCTCAAGCAGTTCTCCTTCAACTTATCCTCAATTACAGTTACCTCTAATTGCAAGTGAATGTACTATTTCATACTCTGTCCTTGTCAAATTGGCACTCACCCATCCCGATATTCGATTTCAGCTGAGTCAATTTTTTGGGACATTTTTAAGATGTTGTTCATATAGCAGTCTCAGATTATTATTTCTTTTCCAACTCCAGTCACATTCAGAGGGAGTTCTCCACTAGGCCGCTTGTCTTCATTCTATGAACAAACATTTCTTCCCTCTCCTTGTTGCAATGAATTATTAAACAGAAAACCTTTGCATTTTTGGACGTCAATGTTTGCTACAACTTGTTTACTTCTCCCAGCTAAGGTTACTTTTCTATAAAATCATTTCTGATCATTTAATTCTTAAATCCTCAAATTCTAAATCTTGTCCCTTTATCTCTATTTAAGGTCGTCTCTTTCATATCAACACCTCAAATCTTTCATGATTCCCCATTCACCCCTGAAATCTTAATTCTATATAGCCACTTCAAAATTTTTGAGTTGGGAATAAATCATACATGCTATAAATCACTTCATTTATATGTTAGAATATGCTGGGAATATTCTCTCACTTGCGTCAGAAACCATTTAAAACAAGCAATGTGACCAAATTGCCTCTCTTAATCTTCTTCAAGCTGCTTACTAAACCCACTCAAAAAACTCTTTGCATAATCTTGAGAACCATCATGAATCCCGAAAGCTCTCATTCTCAAATTCATGTAAAATGATGAAAACTCATCATTCAACATCGTATTCATTTTAATATATATATATATAATCTCTATTCTCCATTTTCCTCTTAGCTTAAAACCTATCACCATAATTCATAAATCCCACATATCTACATCCTTTCAACCCTCAAAATTGAGAAGTCACTCTTCAACATCAAACCGATCAAAAATAAATCTTTTACAAGATCCAAGCTTTTTCCTTCTTTTTTCCTTTGCCTTTATCTTGATCCAAACCCACTAAACCTGTGCAGAGTAAATAGTATACATCCCAAACCCAACACCCTCAATAATCCTTAACTTCAACAAACTACGTTACTTGTGATGACCAGGCAGACGGTCAGGAGGACAACAATGACTTCTCCAGGTGATTGCTAGGGTGTTTGGACCTCCCACTCATCTACCTGCTGCATGATAGCCTTCTCTTATTGTGTTGTTCTTGTTGTTGTGGGGGGTTGGGATTTTTTGGCGGTTTTTTTTTTTTTTTTTGCGTTGTGCGCGTTTTTTTTTTTTTTTTTTTTTTTTTTTTGGGGGGGGTGGGTGGGGGGGGGTGGGGGGTGTTGTTGAAGGTTTTTATATCTGTACGGAGATCAACAGTCTACTGTGGAAGGCTTCAGACTCCTGCTTTGTACTTGGAATCTGCTCCTTTATGTACTTTCTTCTGTACTTTGTTGCTTGTTTCATTTAATTTCTCGTCAATGGAGTGCGGGGGGTGGATCTCACCCAATCCTTTTGCTTCAAAAACAAACTACTCATCATCCCCTTCTCAGTTCCATTAGCTTGAGAGAGAGAGAGAGAGAGAGAGAGAGAGAGAGAGAGTAATGAATGGGGGGAGGGCAGACAGTTCTCATCCATCCAATTGAGGGTGATTTGGTCTATTGATCTGACCGTTTCAAAACCAACGATGACTAACGGTTAGTGGGTTTTTGTCCCAACTAAAAAGATTTTATATATTAAAACGAAATTTATATTTCAGGGGTGAAAAAGGAATTAGCAAAGAATTTCAAATGTCGATTTGAAACCAAAAAAAAAAAAACCCTTTCTACCTGTAACCTATTATTTCTTTGTTGTTATCAACTAAACACTATATTAGGGGCAAATAATATGACCAGCGGACAACCTCATCCTGAACACACACACACACACACACACACACACACACACATATCAAGGCTATCCTCACGTTGTGATGATGTGCAGGACTCAATGCAGACCCTTTATGTAATCTATGGCGGTAGGTGAGGGATCAATAAGTATCTCTTATATTTCTCACACTAGTTTCTTGCCGGATACTGATGCAACCCAACACTGTAATCTCCCCAGGAACCTATCTCAAGCATTCTATACAGATAAAACAATTTCAAGGGACATGTCTTCTCTCTAACTATTCAAATATTGAAAGCCAACCTATCTTTAGATAGAATAAATATTCAATGCCAGATAGCATTATTTATGAGAAATTGAGCATGGAAACAATGGAATTTGTTTTCCTAAAATCTACTCATAATACATTTTAAGGCAACCCCTCCCCCCAACCCCCACAATAAATAAATAAATAAAAAGTAAAGCAATTAACCAAAAAAAAAAGAAAGAAAAGAAAATTCCTGGTGCTGCCCCTAGTTGAATTAAAACTGAGCTGAGGATCAACTATCTACCAGTATGGTGAGAATGAGGTTATTTTCAGAAATAAAGAAAACTCAATGAGGTATAAACGCCAGAGAATAAAATGCAAATGTCGAATGTCCATAACGTTGAAGCGAAAAATTTATAAGACAGTTACAAGAGCTGCAATGCTTTATGACTTAGAAATCTGAGCAATGCATGTCAAGATGGATGTATGCCAATCAAGTAGCAAATATGGCACGAAGAACATTGTACAATCAACAGATAATATGTCCAACACATGACTATGCTGAATTAAATATTAGAGATAAATTATTTGCAATATGATAAAGGATCAGACCAAGAACTGAGTGCATTGATGGATAGTCATAGATTGTTTTTATTTTTGTAGTTATAAGATGAGGAAAGATATTTGAGATAGGCTGAATTTGTGCAACAGAGAGAACGAGTTTGTCACTTGTGTGTGTGTGTGTGTGTGTGTGGTGTGTGTGTGTGTGTGTGAGAGAGAGAGAGAGAGAGAGAGAGAGAGAGAGAGAGAGAGAGAGAGAGATTCTTCTTGAAGGAGGTTCTTAGGATTGAGAGACTGAAAACGACCTGGATGGGCAGTAAATAAAGATAGGTGGTCGCTAATAGAACAAGGAGATGGGATTTATGCAGAGAATGGAGAGAACATGATTTAGCCAATCCAAAAGAATCAGTGTGAGTGCATGGGCATGCGTTGTACAAGAACAGGATTACTTCGACCTCAAAACAAACTCATCCAAAATATAGAATCCAGTCTCTATAGAAGAAGCCACGTATGTAGTATAGCGCTCAAACCCTCACACAGCTCCTCAGAAAATATTAAGTTCAATGCACAATTTGGATGCACATGTCATTTGAATTTCATAACTCTGGCTCTGTGTCCATATGCATACTGAGGGCGCATGTACAATCAGTTATTCAACAAGATATCTAATCAAACAAATATTGAGCTGAAAGTTTGTGCATAGGCATATCAAGGGTGCATATAGATAGGGAAAAGAAAAAAAAGAAAAGAATAGAATAGAAAAGAAATATACCAGCCCACATAACAGTGGCAGTGGTTCCTTCAGTGCAATTTTCCCCTGCTACATCTCTACAGGTTATACTTAGGCTCATTCGGATCCTGTCCTTTGTATTATTGCGGATGTATACCTCCATGTTAGTCATTTCATGAGCTGATATAGAGCCATCAGACCTTACAACGCTTTCGTCACCACTATGACCAGAAAGGCTGTCTGATAAAACAGTTTCTGTACTGGATTCTGCTGGAGTACAAGCACTCTTTGCTTTATGTACATGTTTCGCTAACCGGAATTCATAGGTTAAAGGGTCAGGCAATAATATGTCCATGACTGAAGTCTGCAGCGCAGCTTGTGTAGCATCTTTGATATTCAACTCCCCTGAGCTGTTTCGCCCAGATTGCCATCTTACTTTTATTTTTGAGATTAAGTTATTGATAGAAGCATTCAGCTCACCTTTGGTATTCCATTCAGACGTACTTGATACTTTACTGCCTAAAGGATCCTTTGCTTGCTTGTCCTTTGAAAAGATGGAACCATCAAGAATAGGTAGCTTAAAGTGCTCCAATGGTATTAGTACCCGTGCAGAGTAATCACGAGCAATTCTAGTTTAGGGCACCCAAATTCAGCAGTATCGCGGTCATCCTTACTCAATTGACTATTTAACTGGACAGATACGTTAACCTCAAAAGCAACATCGGTTGGATTAGACAATTCAAGTTCAAGAAGATGCAATCCCCAACTTCCTCTGTATGGATAAAACTTCACTAATCTATCAGCCCTACTATGAGCAGAGTTTTCGTCGGTATTATTTTCAGCAAGAGAAACAGTTTTTGGATGGATCTTGCTAACATGTGCAGGAATTTCCATTGACAAAAGGCGAGCTTTCACAAATCGCAAGCCTTGTAAGACTGATACATTGAATGGAACAACCAAGCGCCTTCCTGGAGGCACAGGAAATTCTGCATCCGAAGATTCACTGGAAAGTGATAATGGACCTGGAAAAAACAGAAAAAAGAATTACTAAACAATTTATCTCATTTCCCTAACAAGAAAACTAAAATGAAGGATAATGCTGAAAGTATTACTTACTCTACTAAAATGTCAGTTTGGAGTGCAAGAGGACCAAAGAGGCTAGAAAGTCTGATAAAACACGTATCTAGCTTTTTCCATATCAGTAAACTTCTTAGGTGTTAAAAACCCATTAATAAGGGATGATATTTGCAAAACAACAGACCTTTACAAATTATTTAGAAGTATATCTATAATAAAAGAAATCAAGAAAAGAATTAAAGAATTATTGGTCAAGTTCAATTGTTCTCAAACAAAAATGAAGGAAACATGCATATTCAAAACTTCAGCGATATCATACGAAATAGATCAAAAATCAAAGAAAGCCAGAACATAGAAGGATTTGAATCAAGAAGATCAACTGTGCTTATCTATCAGCCAATACTCTGTGTAGTTAAATGATTTTTACCAATTTTGTCTCATTGTCATGTTTCCTTCCTATATGGAATACAATAAAGAGAGAGAAAATTGCATGCCTCTATCTATTAATACATACAGTTTTATTTAAAAGGTAATATAAAAGAATGATGCGGACATCAAGAGCTCAAGCAGGCAAAAGAATTCCAGTCCAGATTGATTCAAGCATTTGAAGACTTTTATGTGTTTTGTTTTATGTATTTTTCTCTTTTTTAGTTGTGTTTTGGTTTATTAGGAGTTGGGTATTTTATATAGTACCACATCGGTTGTGGTTTAGAACTACAAACTTGTAAGTCTATTTATAGACTCTTATTTTAGATTTTTAACTAATGAAGAATATTTGAAAACAAAAGTTATTGTGAGATGTTTGGTTTATCTCAATTTGTTTAGGGAAGTAATTATTATCCTCCAATTAAACCCTAATCCCTCTTTATTTCTCCCCCTTCTTCCCAAGCAGTCGCCAAGCCCCTGCTTTCTCTCCCGTCCCACAGAGAGCAGCCCCAACTAACCAACCAAGAACCCAACGACGACAAACACCCCTCCTTCCTCTCCTTCCGCCATCACCCTCGCAACCTCCATATCGAGCCCCTCACCACGTCCTAGTGTCTTGCCTGAGCACAACCACCCCTCGAGCTCGCTGCGTCGAGCTCCGTGATCAAACCTGCACCTGCACTGCCCCACCTTTTCCCCCATCGTCTGCAATCTCCTTTCACACCTGCGTCGTTGCCTGCCCTTTGCGGCGTCACCGGGGCCTCACCGCTTCTCGATCTGCACTTGCAAGCTAGCAAGAAGAAGAGATAAAGTTCAAATCAGATTCAGAGAAAAGAAGCGAACCCGACCCGTTCCAAGTCCACCCGAGATCCACAAACAAGGAGAACAGGTTTAAGTCATAAACCCGTGAAGAAGCAACCAGACCCGCTGCTACAGTGCTTATTGGGTCCAGAAACAGAAAGCAGACCCGCTAGCACTATTGAGTTGGTTAATGGACCGTAGCTCTCACATCCGGTGCCCGTTTCAGGTGCTTTTCAAGGTGTAACAATCGTGGCGATGAACTCTATACATTAGCATCCTCTACAGGTCGCTGAGATCCCTATAATCATCAGTAGATAACTCTCTTTTACACGATCTCTTATTTGTGAGTGATAACTATTCTCTATTATTTTATCACTTTATCTGCTGCCACCATAATGAGATTGTGAGCTTCTATTTATCCTTATATTTGCTGATCATATATATTGAATGTACACGCTTTTGCCATCGTAACTGAGTAATTGCATCATTTTATTTTAGATTTAAAACAGTACGATTGCAACTATACATTTTGCTAAAATCCATCAGTTTGCATATTAATTTTAACTATTTTTCTGCCCAAAATCGTTTTGTTTGTAAAACGTAGCGAAATTTTGTTCTATCACTGATTTCTAATTACACGCATCCCCGTTTCACATCAAAGAACTATTATCATATTTACATAATTTTATTTAAAAGACTATATACAAAAACATATTTTTGCATTTCTTTATTATTAAAAAAATGTCACACAAACCAATGGAACAACCATATAGATAGAAAGAGAGATCTGTGTTAGGCTATAACTCAGTTAGTTATGTGTAATAACTAGAATGGGATGAAGTATTTTACAAGAGAATTTTATAACAATGTGTTGATGTCTGAAAATATAAAGTAGATGCAAATAAAGTAACTGAATGATTAAATTAAATAGGTAATTCTTTCCTCCCCTTCTTAATCCTGAAAATCTGGATGTGAATAACCTGCTAGTAATCATCATATCAGAAAGGGAATAGTTTGAATATAAATTCATGAGCATTAGTAATATTCTCAATATGGTTGTTGAATACTCCTTTATTCATATGAGTATATTAGTACTGAGAGGAAGATATCCAGCATTAACTAGTTAAGACAAAAAAAGGGCATCTTTGGATATGTAGAGGACATTTTAGTCATTGAAAACCTTGCTAAAAAAAAACAACATAGCTAAGTAATCGCCCTAACACATTAGGTGTACATTGAATTTCATTTTTCTCAATTCATTTATGAGGTTAACTGCATGACTATCCATTATCAAGAATGAGAAGTAAACTTCCTGTTGTCCACACAATAAAAAGCGCAGATTTAAATCAGCTGCAAGGAATTCAACAGTAAGATTTATTTCTCATTGATTTGCATGGCAGAATATCATTTTGCTAATAGATCATATTGTGGTGTTCTTTATCCAAAAGAAAGTTTACATTCATTGTCTTATAATATAGGATTAAACATATTAGGAATAAAACACGCAGACATTGAGTTGGAACCTGGAAATGCAATCTAGCACTCCCCTGTAATATTTGAGAGTGGAGTCATTATTACTAATCATAGAACATAAAAAAGAATAGTAAAACAAAAAGTCAAAAGCATGGAGGAAAAAAAAAAAATCTTAAGAATGGTAAAACAGTTACCAGCATAGTGAATAACCAACAATGGATTGCTTCCTTCTTTGGACGTCCTTCGCGAATTTCCAGAAGTGCTCCTGCTAGCATCATTGTCTGAGTCAACCAAGCTTAGCTGCCAGGCTTTCATAGTTACTGGAAGTGTCACTTCCGCACCTGGCCTCAGAGGAAGAGCAGACCTTAAAGTTTCATGAGCTATTGAAACAACAGAATCTTGATTTTTTCCAATCAGGGATATATGTGCCTCCTCAATCGGCACTGTTCCAGCATTGGTAAGGTTGATCCAAATATCACGAATTTCACCTTCGTACAAAATGGCAGAACTATCACCTCCAACCACGCGAGGCAATAGAAGTGGAAGAGGTGGTACAACAGAAATGCTTGGGTACGGCACACTTTTATGCTTGGTTGAGCCACAACATCTGAAAGGATCAGAAAGTAGAAGACCTTGTGCTGCTCCGTGGAGCAAGTTATCAACTTCCTTAAAAAGGTGTTCTGTAATGACACCAAAGCAGTGAACCATGCATCCAGGAACTGAAACTGGCCCAACTTTAGTAGAAATTCCTGACAGCAAGATCACCTTGGATGTGTTAGGAGGAAGACTCACACTTACAGGGAAAGCATCCACATTCCCAGAATGAACTGAAAGATAAATACTCTCAACCAATAAGTCAAAGCCACAGGGGTTTGCTAATTCAACGAAAACTTGAACTGGCTCCCCAACAATCCAAGTCAACTCCTGCTTACTGCTATCAGTTGAACCGCCCTTGCTAAAAGGAGTATAAATAAAAGGTCCAGAAGGAGCTGAACCAGTCCACCACTCTTTCTTTGCTGGATTCCGCTTTATGATACCCACTTGAGAAGGATGAAATGGAAATGAATGTAACCTGAACAGAGTGGAACAACAACAAATATTCATAGGGTTTGAAGATTTTATGCTATAGTGGTCGCTATAATATGCCCAATTCCAGTTAAATGTTTGAGTATCTATTTCATAAACCATAATTTCTTAAGAAAAAGCGGAAGAGATTTCAAAAATACTTAACTTCTCTTTAACAAGTATGTAGTAAAAAGGTCCATATACCACAATAAGCCTAGGGGATAAAAGGATGAAGATTATGAGCGAGCATGTCCATCCACAGGACAAATACAAGAGGAAAGGATGTTCACAAAATCAGTCACCATATGCAGTTAATCACAAAAGATGACAAAATAAAAGAAAACAGAAATTGCAAAAACAAGAAACTATAACAAGAGAAAACTAAATAGTTTGTTCGACGAAACAGTGTTAAAACAAATTAAATGTAATGTATATGCTCTTTTGAGCAAAACCAGTGTGACAATACTTGTTGCAGTTAAACTAACATATATTAAGTTAAAATTATCTTCCACTTTCATAGTAAAGTGTGATAATCCCAATTTTACATAAGATATATATAGTCTACAAGAAAACCGCAACATAAATGAATTAGTCCAATATATATTACCTTCAAAATTCAGTAACTATTTCTGCCATTAAGTCCATGCTAAACCAAGGCAACACCATTAAGTCCCCTAAAACAATACTTACAAAGAAAATGACCGCTATGAAGACCCAGACTGAAAGATTTGAATGACAATACCAGAGAAGATCTGTTCTACAGTGAAAAAGAGAGGTTGCAAAATAATTAAACAGGAAGATACCTAACAAAAGGAAGAGCAGGATCAGCCCATCGTGTGCCAGGTGGAAGCCTTTCTGCAGAATTGACAAGCGAACTTGCAAGACCACTCTGCCCTGCAGGTGTGATGAGTGGATAAAATGATCTGAGAAGACGAGCTGCAGCACTCCATGCAGCAAGAGGATCTCCCGCACGAACAGAGGACATTAATATTTCCCTCAGAACAACCATTTGTAGCGTACTCCATTGAGACTCAAACAAGGAGATTATTGACTGGGGATGCACCTTTGCTCCCTCCATATGACTAGATCCAAGTTCCTACAGCAAAATAAAGAAAAGAGAACAATCAGTTAACATCAGACAAACATTATATATGACAATAGGAAGCATGACTGTCAAAGGCCAAACTGCATAGCATATTATTTGTTGAAGTTATTTTAAGAATCAAATACTGGCAGTCTGACAGACAACAGCTTCAAATCAAGTTTGTTTTTCAATCATGGTCCTTATTCCCAGATCATAGTTGACTTACTTTAGTGTTAGTCTCTATTAAATCGCATGGTCATAATTGCCTTACAGTTCATTATTTTATCGACCAGTCATGATAGATGAGTTTGACATTTTAGTGGTGCTACTCCTATTGAAGTAACAATTGAGCAACAATTGAGAAATGATCAGTGTCTGTTTGCAGACAAATCAACAAGGTGCTAGGACATTGAACTTTTTTTGGAACGTTGTTTCCCAATCTAGTGCAAACGCCACCTGTACAACTCTAAGTGATTCTCATCACTTCCTCCAAAACCATATGACAGAGTATCTATGTGCTCCAAGGAACATAAAGTAGTTGATACTAAAGGGCAAGGGAAAAACTATATTGCGTCAATATTTCACAGAGGAGTCATTATCACGCATATCTGATAGTGTCAGATGACTTAAATACTTGATGGTTGGATACTTTCTCCTGGTGTATCTTAAAATTTATAATATAATCTAGAATCTAGAGCATCAAAGACATAAGATATTAAGAAGTCAAAATCTAACATATCAATCATGAATACCCAATTCAATTCAATTCATAGATGCATTTCAGATAATAAGAAATAAGGATTGCCCAGAAAACTATTTGACTTATTTAACTTTGAAAGTTACTATTAGAATTCAAGTAATAGTATCATATTTTAATTATATGAATACATTTACATGCCTTCATGCACACGTACATATACATACATAGAGACACGCACACACCTGCACACACGCATACGCACGCGCACATGAGAATAAGGGATGCATACTTAAGCACATTTATATGAGCTGAAGCTCTTTCCATGTTCATCCTGATCCATATATCTTCAAGAAGTTGTGAATGACAAATCATAGGTTTAGGAACTTATCTACTCATCTATCATGTTGTTGCAAATTGAACGGTTTCTGTAAATAGAATAACTTTGGACCGCTTGATGGATGGGTAAACTCTTCAAAACCCATGATTTTTCATCCATTACTCTTTGAGGATATGTAGAACATGATCAGTGCGGACAATCAATCACACGTGGGAACCACTCTAGCACATACAAGTAGATACTAGATTACCGCTTGGTTGTGAAACCGAGCAGCGAAGAGGAGAGAGAGAAGGGGAAGAGGGGAGGAAGGAGAGAGGAGGAAGGAGGAGGGGAAGAGGGAGAGGGGAGGGCTGCTAGAAGAGGGGAGAAAGTGTCTCTCTCTGGCTTTCTTTTTGGCTTTCTCTTTGGCTCTCTCTTGGGGGACAAGCGGACGGATAAAGTCGAAGAAAGAGGCAAGGGAGAAACGTCGCTTCGCTCGGTTTGAATAAACACATCCCTAATTCTCTATTTCTCTCTTATGAGCTTAAGCACATATACGTTTATGCGTTATAGCTTTTTCTCACGTGTGGATCATTGATAATTCACACCTTTCACTATAATCTACATAACCTAAAAGTGTAGTGAATGAAAAATCATGAGTTCTAGAGATCATTTGCTCATCCATCAAGTGGGCCAAACTTGTTCAAATCACAGAAATTCAATTTGCAACCACATGATGAATGGGCAAATAATCTCAAAACCTGTGAATTTTCATCCACCACTCCTTTAAGATATGTAGACCACGAAAATGATCCTCACGTGGGAGAGAGCATATGCTTATGTTGTGTGTGTGTGTGTGGACAAATGGAGATAGACTTGACTACTTCTAGAAGAATTTAAAAGGAAATCCTTCACAGATGCATACATATAAACATTAATATGTGTGCATGTGAAACATACATAAATACATGTGTGTGGGGAGATACACGCCTACTTCCAAAAGAATTTAAAGCAAATCTTGAAGATAAAAAAATCAATGATGATAGGACATTCAAAGTGAAAATATACTCCATCAAGTTTTCATGTCAATTAGCCTACATACCAAAAATCAAATGAATTTGATTTTCTTACTCATGCAAAATAGGCACAAATGGGTGGCTGAAAATAGAATTTCTTTATATCAATTGTCTGAGGCGAACAAATTGTTATCCAAACCTTTCACCGTGATCTAAATATTTAAAACTTACATGCCAATTTTTGTTAGGTTATAAACACTCTAGAGCTTGGATCTAAATAGTTTGAGGATTTTGGCCTTCCATTTTTTGTCTACTTGATGCATATGCAAGAAAACTTTAGAAGCATTTGAATTTTGGTTTCTCGGCACTCCAAATAGAGTAAATAAACCATAAGCATGTTTAACTCTTGGTATCACTATTGGCAAATGGTTTTAAGTATGAATGTCGTTCATAGCAGTGATATCAGTCCCAATATCAACCGATATTATAGGGTTATTTATTAGGGTACTTCAAAACCTAATATGATATTATCGATATATATCAGAATGAGACAATATTGCAAACCATAAGCATAAGGGAGTGTATTTTAAATTTAACCCCCTCCCCCGATTCTCGCCCTTCCAATTCATCCTCCTATATCCCCCTTGCCTCCAAATGAACCATTCTTACAACCTATCTCTCTCTAACACCCCCCCCCCCCCCACAAGACCCAAAAAAAAAAAAAACTTGACCCGTGTATGGGAACATCACCTATTCACTTCACAACTGGGAAGGGGCAAGCCAGGGGCACGCAAAGCCTAAAGGAACGTTGCTATCCCCTCGTCCTTCTTCATTTTCCATAAAAGTGAAAACACCAAAACTTAGAAGCTAATTTTGGGTGGCTCCTATTTTCTCCATATTAGAGTTGGAGGATTGGAGAACATATTTTCTTATTCCGAAGGCAGGAGGAAGAAGTCAGTGGCGTAGTCTAGAGATGTTGAGCAAATGCCTTATAGGGGCTCATGCGCACCCATCCCAGCCCCTTCCCTTTGTCCATCCCCATCCCCATATATATTATATTATTGTATCCATGATGTATCTTTATCCTAAATTGTAACATCTCTCTATCCCATTTCATATTTATCCCAAGTCAAATTGTTGTACACAACATAAGGAAAAAGGAAACTAAAAGATAAAAAAAAATACAACATTTTATGGTTTGCTAGGAGAAACTTGCATATGTTCAACTATCAACTAAATTAATCACATGGGATAGAAAACAAGGAGATTACAAGGCAACACGAGTACTTGGGATGATGCTTACAGGGCGTGATATGCTTTGTTTAGGGTTGGCGCCTCGACTTTGGACATGATACGCCTTTGAGGTAAGTGACAAAACTTTCATCGCGCATATAGCTGCACAAGCATTATCTTGCTGCAAATATAACTGAGAAACTTGCCTAGAAAAGAAGGCTGATTTACGTTGATAACCAAGACTTCCAAATAATCTAGCTATTTCAACATATAATATCAGGCGATCATTAGCATCGATCAGGGACTTAGCTCCATCAGCAGCACCCATCAACAACTCTACGACCTCCTTAGCATGCTCACGCCTGTCAAATGAAGATCAGTACCATTAAACTTTGAAATTCAGAAGTTTTAAGGATCTTTAGCATAGTTAAAACTATTTCTTGCAAAAGATGACCTTTATTTCTATAAAATAGTTAAAACAATAATAGCGCAGAAAGCAAAAGCAAAAAACTCAAGAGAGAACAACCTAAGCAAAATTGTAAAATGCTTATGGTGTTTATGACAACTATTCTAAAAATATCATGATCAGTCAGCAGTTTGGGTAGACCTTCACAAGGATAATAACAAATTAAAATGAGCATTCAATTACCAAAGATATATGAATTCTAACAGACCATCATCAAAACTGTCATGATCATTATTTTTTCCTTTTTACCTTAGACAAGCAAACCAAGCATGTGCTAGCATGTAAGAAGAGAAAAGAATTTCACAGAGAATTATTAGAAAAATATAATTGTAGTATGATGCTCATCATAATTATAACTATTAGTATGAAAAGAGTATTTTACTTTACTTTCTTGGAAGAAGTAAATAACATTTAATACAAAATAAATTTTTTAACTTTTCTCTCGAAGAATTAAAATATTATCAATTACCTA
Organism: Agave tequilana; assembly: GCA_038442645.1. Classification (NCBI taxonomy): domain Eukaryota; kingdom Viridiplantae; phylum Streptophyta; class Magnoliopsida; order Asparagales; family Asparagaceae; genus Agave; species Agave tequilana. The sequence continues at coordinate 103,792 of JAVJIF010010886.1, read as the reverse complement.
AGAGATTAAATAATTAATGCTTATCCAAAAGAAAGATGTACGTGAGAAGATCATGATAAAGTTAGATAATCGTAAAGTGCTCATCCAGAAAAGAAGAAAAGTATTTATCCATTTAAAAGGCGGATTAATAAAACATGTTGATAAAAATAAAAAATGTTTTTGATTGATTTGATTCTCAATTTAGATCAAGGAAGAGAGACATAAATGCATGAAGATGGCACTGAGTTTAAAATTTAAATAAGTATGAAGATCAATAAATAACATGATAATAAAACAACACAGGAATAATACTATTCCGATCAGTAAAAATTCTTGTCATATACACATGGATTCAGAAAAGATCCCAAGTCTTAGCCTATCATATCAATACAGCAGAAATTTTCACAGTTTTCTCTTCAGATACGTAGTCCACTTCCTCTTCTCAGCCGGGCTTCATAAGTCACAAGGCAAAGTAAATTTTGCTAAACAGATTAGCAACTATTATACTCTTTAACACTTCCTCTTCATGTAACGTCCAAACTTCGCAACCATATGCATCCTTTAGTTTCGCCTAGTGAAATTTTGCAAACATAGCTATAACTAGCTGGCAATTTATGCACCATGCAGCCTTCTTTTAACATGACCTGGTGGTTCCTTAGGCACTCCCTTGGTCTTGAATTGAACACATCAACTTTGTTATACTTATCTACTAATTTTTCGGTATCTAAATGTTGCTGCACTCAAAACTTAATGTAGAAGGGCCCACTAAAATGAGTTAAATTATTCACTAAAAAGGTGAGAATAACATAAAAAGAATTCATGAACACTTACATCAAAACTCAAGAACAGACATCTAGCCTTTTCAGTAGGCAAAGGTATGTATCAATTGCCTAATTGGATTTGAAAGTAGACAGCAGCAAGATGGATTGGTAACTGAAAGTAATCTGCTTGAATTTGAAAATGAATAACAGCAAGGTGAAGGTACCTAAAAGTAATCTGCTTATAGAATCAGAAAGTAGCTAACAGCAAGATGAAAGCACCTGAAAATGTGCATTTTGGTCCAATACTTGTCCTAACAGTTCTCCCAATTACCATGACATAATGGCTGACATTTGTAGCCTATCCTCTATCTACCACAACCCTCCTCTTGGGATTTACAAAAAGGGAATGAAAAAAAGACATTAAGCACAGAAGTAGGTAACTGTGTTCAACTCCTCTCGTCATAAAATTGATGCAACATCGGTCCTTCTCATTCTAGAGCAAATTGCAAATGGTTTGTTCGGCCCGGCAATCCACCAACAAGGAGATCATGTCAAGGATGGAGCAGTTAGAAAATAAATTAATAATAGATAGTATAACATTTGCTATTTAGTCTTTAGATCTGTCTGAATTCGTTTGACTTGTTTAAAGATAGATTTTGTTTTGAAGTGTCTATGCTTCCTAGCTTTTAACTCTATACCTCATTCTTTCGCTCTCAACCAACCAATCCTCATTGTGAATACCCTCACCATCACCCTCCACCACCAGCTATCGTATTTTTTGAACCATCACACCCATAAATACTACGGTACTACCTATCCAATAGCCTTTGGTTCACCCACATATTCTACTTATCCTACTCGCTTCCCACATACCTTGTATATACTACCACAATTACTCCCCACCGCTCCAAAAACTCACCCAACCCTACTCTTTTATCCAAGGTCATAAGATGAAACTAAAGAACTCCATTTGGAGGTACATGAATTTACAGGTGTAAAACCAGAAGAATATAACTTGGAGTTGTTCTTTGGTGGCATCAGCTGTCTGATCAAAGGTGTCCTGCTAATTGCCAAGCTAGTAGGATCTGTCAAAACGTGGTGGAAAAGTGAATGTAACATAATACTTCAAGCTGGCCTCTAACCAATGCAGACATGGTTTGAGTTTCATGCTCTTCTCCAACTCCACATCTTTTCGCAAAACTCCCAGTACCAATTAGAGCAGAAGGGAATGAGTGTAGATGAATATTAACGCATTCTATAATTCAGTGCACAAATCTAGAAGTCGTGACAAAGAGCGCTCTCAGCGTGCACTATTTAACTGGTCGTCGACCATGAATAGGAACTGATATGATAACAACTAAGCCATAAATTGTTCGACACACACCACATTGAACATCAGGATGAAGAAGCTTCGAATTTATCGTCTTTCTCCTAGTGCAACCACTCCCAAGCAATGTTCTAAATTGCGGCCGATATTTCAAAATTTCAGCTGAAATGTTGGGAAATTCATATGGCCGACACGAAATCGGCTACCCCATTTCAAATTTCGAAATCAGGTTAATGTCGGCAAAATTTCGGTGAATTTCTGAAATTTGGCCGATTTTGGGGCTCCAAATATCGCCCGAAATGGACATTTCATTTTCTTTCATTTTTTCTTTTGGGTTTGAACCCATTAACCCAATTCGACCCTATTTTATAAGAGAAGAGAAGGAATGACCCTAATTTCATCGTGCCAGAGAGAGAAACGAGGAGGCTAAAAAGAGATACGAGCTCGACTGACCTCCGACGAGGCCTCTACAACCTTCATCGACTTTCAGCGAGTCTCCACGAGCCCCGATGACTTTCAGCGAGTTTCGACTGACCTCCGACGACCTTCAGCGAGTCTCCACGATCTCCGACAAGGACCAGGAAGCCCTGCCAAGCTCCACGAGTATCGCCATCCCTGACGAGGTCTCGCTGAGCTCCACTGAGCCCCGACGAGAACCCAGAAAACGAGGACCTAGGAAGTCCTGCCAAGCTCCGATGAGCCCCGTCGTCTCTCTCCTCCATCATAGATTCCGCTCCAGCGAGCTCTCGAATCTGACGACTGCTCATGAATCTCAAAAGCGAGTTCTCTTCCTCATTTCTTCTACTTAAAACTGTTCACTCATTCGTAATTTGATTCGTATCGTTAAATCATAGGGTAATTAATTCGACATCATTAACTGATTCTCACTTGAATGAATGCTCAACTACAATTTATGAGGCCTTGGCATTTTGTTGATGTTAATGTTAATATTTAGTCATCATGAAGCCTTTTGTGACATGTTTGAATCTTTATTGGAACCTAACTATGTTTATTGGATATGATTAGATAAAATTATTTCTAATATAACTTATTAATTATACATATAGAGATATCATATGTGTGATGTTTTAGGACATTTAGGACATACTATATGATATATATAACTTTCGAAATTGAGCAAATGTCCCCAAAATTACCCTGATATCCGCAATCTGACTTTACATTTTGCCTTCCGACATTAGGCCGACATCCGACATTTAGAACATTGCTCCAAGCCAACTCGATATAAACGGAATCATGAGCTCTTGGAGTGGCATAAAAGATTACAAGTCAATGTCCACTACAAACCATAATAATCAAAAATGAAGGCGAGATTTCCAAAGAATATGATCTTGAAAAGGTAGAAATTATGGAGTCTAAAGATCCCGATAATTCTGAAGAAGGATTTGGCGACACAACCATTATATTCTCTTTAAAGGATGGCATTCCATGAATTTTTCCTCAACACATGCAGATTTACAGGAAAGAATTGCCTCTAATATCCAACGCTGATGAAGAGTTTCCATTGACGAGGTTGTCTTCTTCAAAAAGAGGAGAATTAATGCAATGCAGCACCACATTCCTCCTCATTGAGCAGATCACAAACAGCTTTCTCATTCCACAATCCTAGAAATAGAAGATCAGGACAAGAATGGAAGATAAGGACGGAACATTTCAAAAAAAGTTAGATAGTAGCTATTTGTTTGCTATTTTAGCTTTTTTTATCAGTTTGAATTTGTGTGTATGCAAATGGCAGGCCCCAACAAATAATTTGATGAGAAAATAGACTTTGGAATTATAAATCATGATGTTAATACAAGTCAAACTCCAAGTCTTCAAATTAAAAAAACCAAGCTTTGCTAGGTTGAATTTGGATTCTGGTGTTAAAGGGGAATTAAGCCCTGACTCTATCTTATCCCTCGCCAAACTCCCACTAAGAGTCTAAGACCCAATTTTAGCACAAAGGGAAGAGAGTTGTTTTCTTGAAAAATGCACATTAGTGTGGATTTTAGATTCTAAACATGATGTGACATGAAAACCATCTTACTCCCCCAACAGTGTACAAACTCACTCCACCTTTAGTATCCAACCGCAGCCTTATAGTTACAAGATAATAATTTCATTGTGTTATTGCTAACTAGAGGACCTGAATTAAGCAACATCAAACAAGAGAAAAAGGATAACAAACACATACCATTGCCCTCATTCTGAATAACAAAATAAGGTTTATGTAGCAGAATGAAAATGTGACTTTAAAGGGAAAAAATTAATCTTTTCAGCTAATATCAAGCTAATAGTGACAGACGAGTAAACAGATACATTATTTCACCCTTCAGAAAGACAGAAAGACAACTACTCACTGTATAATGATTTTCCAATTTTCTAACACAGAAATAATTAATCAGATACACTTGTTGTTGATGGTTTGTTATCAACACAAAACATGTTTCTTGATACTAAAATTTACAGCTCACACTTAAAAAGTAAGAACGAAGCTTAAAGAAGGGTGGGCAAAAAATATGCAGTGTCTCACCGACAGAGGTATCTAGCCAATTTCAATGCGGCCTCCAGTTCAAAGCTCACTGTTGACACCCTGGAAACTATCAACAAATTAATTTTATAAAGAAAAAGTGATATTAGAATGAAGAAATAAAAAAGAATCACATCTATGTAGCAGGGCATATAGATAATGTGGAAGCATACAAAAAGCATGATAGAAGATAAAGGCAGTATGCCTGATTAGATGCAAATGAAAACATTAGCAAGATGCGGAAAGAGCCATCTTAGTTTTAGAAAATATTCATGATGAAATTAACATACGCTTGACGTATTTCTCAAGAATCAAATGAAGATTCCTGCATCATGGATCTCAAAATGCTTCCATGCTAAAATTCCAGCCACAACTCAGCTCCTATTTAGTTCAAAGAATAATGCAAAGGAAGCTTCAAAAAGAATGCAAACCAGCAAGAAGTTATAATCACTTGAAATATTAATATAGGAAATTATGGAAGAGGCTGGGTTGATTTCGCTAACAGAATAAGGAACAATGAACATGATTTCTTAAGAGATTCAGACACCAAGAGCTCATAGGCATATGTTCAACACTCCGGCAAAACACCTACGTGACATAATAAAATGAAGGAAGCAATGGGCCTAAGAATGTTGAATAAATAAAGAAGGATGGGGAGATTGACACGTTCCAGACACATGGGACATGTTGCACAGGTATCACGTTAATCAGATAGCATCCGTGTTTGAGAAATTTCAGATACATCACATCAAATCGAATCAAAGATGTAAACTTATGTTTAGCATGTTATGGACCTTTTCCTTTGTTATTTGCTTTTGTTCTTTCATTCTTGTATTTTCATTAGTTTTGGTGTCTTAGAACTGTTACATAAAAATCTGTCAAGATGGACAGAAATATAGTGGACATATAGTGGGCATATAGTAGGCATGGATAGGTCTATAATGAGCATATAAATTGCACTATGATGGTGTAACCTTATTTCTAGGTAACCAATAATTAATGGCTCGCAGGTACATTTCTTGGACGAAAGTAAAGTATATATAGATAATGCTAACTTCACAATGTTTTGAGCTTAAGCAAAAGAAATGGATTGATGAAAGAATGAGAAGAAAATAGCAAATAGATCAAAAAGAGAGGGGGGGGGGGGAGAACAAAGAGGATATCTACAGTATATTCCACTAAAATAAAGTGAATTAATTCCTTGTAATTAAAGTTACAGATACAACCCCAAGGAAGAAATCAATTTACGGCATTTGGATTGCCTAATCAAGATCTATGACTCCCTAACCGGATTGCATTTCTCATTTGAAGTGTATAAAACTTCTAAGTTTGACACTGTGGAATACACAAAGTATCCAACGTTTGCACGTAGGCATGATAGGACATGCATCGGAAAGTAAACAGACATAAGTGCTAAATTAGCCATGTAATGGATCCAAAAGAGGGATACCATTGATGGCATTGCCAATCAACAAGAACAGAGGTATTTCATGCCAAGTGCAACAAACACATGACGTTAAAAAATCAAGATTTCCCTAGTATTGAATCATTGATCATGTCTATATGAGGGACCATGCATATGATCGGTAAATAAGTGGCAACGGGAATTTGACACGACCAATTTAGATTCTTTGCTAGGACCAGAAACCCAGGCAATTGAGTATGGTAAAAGTAGCTTAAATTTCTTTGAGTTTGCAACCCCTTAGTCTCAAGTGGGATCAACTTGATTATGAGTGTTAGATGGTAGTAGTTAGTTAATTGGTTGAGTAACTCACTTGCAGAATTCTAATAGTATTTAGAGTCTTATAGAGTCCTAGTATTATTATGAGTCATAATTTGAGTAGAATTGATTTTGTATTGGGGTATATATTCTAATAGAAATTATTTCAACTCTCGATGAGTTGGATTTTTATGAGCCCCTTGTACTAGATTTGAAGGTTATTCAGCGGTTTCGTGATGAGCTAGTAATGGCTAAATTTCTTTTTGAACTGAATACTTCCTTGGGCAACAAAGTTTGAAGACACATTCTTGATGGTGATACAATTCCTTCTCTCTGCCACCTATCTCGAGTCCGTCGTGTTTCTATAAGAGGTGATTCTTCTCCTAGTGTATCTTCTGAAGTTAAGAGTTCTGCTATGGTAATTGGAGGTCGTGGCAGAGGTTGAGGACATAGTCGTGGTCGTGGCCGCGATTCAAAGGGAGGACATGGACGCTGAGATAAGAGTCCACGTTATTATATTCACTGTGATGGAAACAATCATACATCAAATAAGTGTTGGGACAAGTTTGATAAACCTAAATGGGCTCAAGTTGTTGATTCTACATCTACTACAACTGCTATCTTCTCTACTGAAGCTCCTACTTTTACTATGCAAATCTACCAGTCAGACTATGAGTGTTTTCTTTCGCTACAAACTGCTCAAGCATCCCAATCAGCTAATACAATCATGCATGAGTCTATTTTAGGTACGAGTATATTTATGCTTCTTGTGGTAAGTCTTGAATATTAAATTCAAGAGCTTCTACTCATATGACAGGTACAAAGAAAAGTTTTAGTCTCTTTCCTCATAGATAATATTCCCCATGTTAATATTGTGGATGGCACCTCTTCCATCATAGAAAAGGAGTTGTTCATGCTACCTCATCTTTGTCAATGAATGATATCTTATTTATTCCTAAATTTCATGTTAGCCTACTATATATTAGCAAAATTACTACACAAAATCATTGATGTGCAATTTTTACCCTTCCTACTATGTGTTCCAGGATATGCAGACTGAGATGATTGGTTCGGGTTGTGATTATGGTAGCCTCTATTACTTGGATGATGATACGCTCCACTCTGGTTTAACTGCTATTTCTCCTTCTAATACTCCACATAATAGCACCATAGGTTGAGGCATCTTTCCTTACAAAAGTTCCATCAAGTACTGCCTATCGAGTCCGCTCTTACTACTTTAGAATATAAGTCTTCTCAGTTAGAAAAAGCATCATCATGCTTTCTACCCTAATCATGTCAATAATAGTAGTAGTTCTCTTTTGATTTGGTCCATTCTGATATTTGGGACCATGTCACGTTACTTCTATGTCTGATTTTCGGTATCTTCTAGTTTTTGTGGATGATTATTGTAGGATGTCTTAAGTATATTTGTTGAAAGAAAAGACTCGGGTTCCTAATGTAATCAAAGATTTTATCAATGAAATAAAAACTCAGATTTTTACTACTATTCGTGTTTTGCATACTGGTAATGCTCTTTTGAATATACTCAAAAAGAAGTTTCTCATTTTTATACATCTCATGGTATTTTGCATCAGACTACTACTTGTCCACACGCTTCACATCAGAATGGGGTAGCTGAAAGAAAACTGAGACACTTTTAAATGTAGCTCACACCTTATTGATTCACATGCATGTAACTAAAACTTTTTGGGCTGAAGTTATTCTATGTGCTTGCCATTGAATAAATAGAATGCCCTCCTTTGTACTTCATAATAAAATTCCTTTTTTTGTTTGTATCCTAACAAACCTATCTTTTCTGTTATTTCTCATGTGTTTGATTCTACTTGTTTTGTTCAAAATCTTCAATCTAAACTGGATAAGTTAGAACCTAGAGCTATAAAATGGTTTTTGTTGGCTATTTAAGAACTCAGAAAGGCTAAAGATATTTTGATTATCTACACCATAAATTTTATACTACTGCTGATGTGACGTTCTTTAAGTCAGTTTTATATTTTGCTCTTGTTGCTTCTCCTGTACCTCAACCTATGCATAGTTGTGGGGATTTAGAGAGAGAAATATTACCTAAATCATTATAGGTGTTTACCGGACATCGCAAGAATGTGATATCTACTTCACTCCCTGGTGATCCAGAATCTACAATTGCTCATCCTCATCCTCTTCATTTTGCATCTCTGCTTACTACTCCACTTCCTACTGCTGAGATAGATACTTCTGCCTCTTTATACTTAGATTTTCCTATTGCATATCGAAAGGATAAACAATCTTATACTCAGCATCTTATTTACAATTTTGTTTTCTACTATCTAGACAGTTTGCATTGTATCTTCTATTTCTAAAGCTAAGTCTTATCAGAAAGCGTTAATGTACCTGAAATAAAAGCATGCCATGAATGACGAGATGGATGCTTTTATCTCACGTTAGTCTTGAGATTTTGTGCCTACTTCATCTGGACTGCTTGTAGTCAGTTGTTGATGGGTGTTTACTATCAAGTATCATCCAGATGGCACAGTAGACAAAATAAGACTCGCTTAGTTGCTAGAGGTTTTATTCACACTTATGAAGTAGATTATCTGAAGACCTTCTTTCCTGTGGCTCATCTCAACTCTATTCGTGTTATGTTTTCTATGGTTGTCAACCACCAACCTCCTGGGCATGTTGCTCGGGGGAGAATATGGTGTGCAAGCTCAATAAGATAATATATGGTCTTAAGCAAAGTCCACGAGCCTGATTTGATATGTTCAGCTGTATCATCACTGAAGTGGGGTTTCAGAAGTACTATTCTGATCATTCTGATCATTCTGATTATTCTGTCTTCATTTGCAGAACTTATTCTGGTACTATGATACTTGTTTATATTGATGACATTCTACTGACTGTGAGTGATATTGATGGTATTGAGGAAGTTAAAGAATATCTTAACACTCAGTTTGTGACCAAAGACTTGGGACAGGCCAAGATACTTTCTTAGGATTGAAATTGTTCATAGTAACATGGAGTAGTTCTTTTTCAACGAAAGTTTACATTGAATTTATTACAGGAGACTAGAATAGTAACTTTTATGGATACTAATGCTAATTTGTGGAATGAGACTGAACCCTTATTTGAGGATGTTTGTTAGTACCCCTGTTTTAAATATCGGCCGAGTCGGCCGAGATATCGTTCGATATCTCCTTTTTTACCTGTTGCCGATACGATATGGGAAAATCATTCGCCATATCGTTTGCAGCAAAAAACGGCCGATATTTGAAATATCGCCCGATAAATCGCCCGATATGAAATAACTTATTTATTGCACGACTGCGTGCAAATGTACACTATTTTTTATGTCTTTGCAAGCATATTACATCATTTTTATTAGGTAGATGATATCTATGACTCTAAACCAACTTTTAGTTATCAATATTTCATTATATATAGTGTCTAATATGAACGCCCGATATATGCGCGTATCCCTGATGATCTCCCCGATATCCGATATCCGATACGAAAAACCCCCATCCGATACGATCCTGATATCCGATATTTAGAACCTTGGTCAGTACAGAAGATTCATAGGTAAACTTATCTATCAGATATTGCCTACATTGTTGGATTGGTTAGTCAATTTATGCACAAGCCTCGAGAGATTCAGTGGAAGGCCGCCTTGAGAATTCTGACATACATCAAAGGATCTCCAGGTAAAAAGTCTGTTCTATAAAAAGCATGGGCATTTCTGAGATGAAGTTTTTTCAAATTCTAATTATGCAGGAGAAAAAAGATAAAAAAAATCTACTTCTACCTACTGCACTTATGTTGGAAACAATCTGGATACTTGAAGGAATAAAAAGCAGAGTGTTATGTCTCGTTCCAATGTTAACAGAGTATAGACATATGGCTCATACAGCTTGTGAGATGATGTGACTGAAATATCTGTTGTGGGAACTTTGATTTAGTATAGATGGTCTGATGCCTCTTCGTGATGCGGTCTCTAAGAAGTTGAATTCTACTTTATTCACTCCGTCTTCAAAAGAGCTCACAAATATGTTTATCAAATATGTTCATCCCAGAGTTATTCGAATTTATGTTAACAAGCTGGGCATGATAATATTTATGCTCTAACTTGAGGGGGAGTCTTTATTTTAAGTTCTATTTTTATTAGGAGTTTCTATATGTTTATGAGTCTTACTCATATTATGAGTTGTACTTGTAATTGTCCATAAATAATAGTATTGAGGAAGGAATCACCAACTATCTTAGATCTTTTCCTCTCAAATTCAGATAAGGATCATTTGAGTTTGTTTGGATTGGTTTTCTTCAATTCAGTATCAGCATCAACAATTCAGCATCTGCATCAACAATTAGTATTTCGGCTCAACAAAACAATTCAGTTCGGCATTACTTCGATAGTTCAAGTATTTGTTTATTTTTTTAGTTTTTGTTGGACAGACTTTCGATGTCATACCATTAAGTTTGAGGGGGTTATTAGAGATAGTGGTGAATAGTTAATTGGTAGAGTCGTTCAGTTGTGGAGTTCTAATAGTATTACGAGTCTTATATAGTCGTAGTATTACTGTGAGTTATAATTTAAGTAAGATTTGATTTTTTATTGAGTCTATATAAAATGAGGATTATGCATGGATATATATAGTTGTATTTTGAAACTCTTCTGAATATCAATAAAGATGTAGTCAATGTAGCATGGGTACTTTTATTATGAAGTCGTACCCGTGACGAACACACCATCATCCTTGTCGGACAACGACACTTCCTTGGACACTTCTCAAATTTTTCTTCAATCACATACGCATTGTTTAATTATAATACTTGTTGGGTACTTCTTGGACACATGCTTTACATTTCTCTTACTATTCTTGTTCACATTTCCAATTTTTCTTATGTATCAAAGACTACAGTTTAGTGAAACAAAAAATGCCATCGAAATATTAACTTTTATAAAACAATGATAATTGTAAATATGTTTCAATATAAGTTAAAACACCTTGAATGATGTGTATGAATGTTTGGCTACAAAGACATGATTATGTATGTATATTTATGCTCTTATAATTACTTATATACATATTCTAGTGCCATATCGTCGTGCCCCATGTCCTACTATTTAAGAAATTGCCTTGTCCCCTGCATGTATCATGTCATACCTATGTTCCATGTTCGTGTCCATGCTTCTTAGGATGTAGTCTTTCATAAAAATCACATCTTCTATCTCTTATTTGTAAATAATATAGTCTTTTACATAAAACACCTTCACGTCCTTATATTTCTTAACAATGAGCAAGTTGTATCTTAAATGTGAAAGATAATTTTAAAAAATCAGATATAAAAGGTCTTGATTCAAAAACCAATATGATGTCAAATATTTATTATGGTTTTGGAAGGGAAAACTATGCCAAAAATACCAATTATAGCCAATATCTCTAGAAATTAAAGAACTCTAGAAAGTTGTTAAACCATACAATCTAGCCTGATTTTAACATTATTTTTTTGGGTTTGTTTGGTGGGGGTGGGCACGTCCTCGTGCGTGTATGTCTTTGTGTGATTGGGTGGGGGTTGCTCCAAAAGTCAGTTGGGTTGCACAATGCAGATAGACCATTGTCAGCCAATTTGTAGACATTGGAAGAAGGCCAAAACTTTTTAGATATTAAGAATATTTTATAATAATAAAGAATCTTACTAAAAAGAAAGTAATTAGGAAAAATAAACTTTAAAGCTAAAATGTTGCAATGATGTGCATATGATAAATTATGTGGAACTAAACATCTAACGAATAATAGAATTTAAGTTATTACTTAATAAACATGCACTAAATGAGGAAAGTGACAGTGCACATTTGTGTCCAACATTCTATTCTATGATGCTATTATGCCATAGAACAGCTTTTGAGCCATTTAAACACATGTCTACTACCTACTATAAAAGCAGAAAGAAGCACATCTTTGTTTGCCTCATTGTCTCTCATTTTGATTGCAAGGGGCCTGCGTCTTTTTGGATCATCTCCCATTTTGATTGGCCCAGAAAGGGGCCTGGCCTCCTATTGGGTTTTATAGACCCCACCATGTACCAATTTTTGCCATACCCGTTAATCAACAAAAAGGGATAAGGGCAATCGCTGTTTTTGGCATGGAAAAGAGAGAAGCTCGTGGGAGCAGCAGCTCGTCTTCTTGCTGGCACCTCGAGCTTCAGGTGGAGAAGTATTTTCTCTCCGCGCAACATCCAGGTTCTGTTGTTGCTCCCAGCAGCTGCAACGACCACAAATTTTACGAGGAAAATTGATTTTTGTTTGTCCCTTTGCAGCAACGACGGTCTCTTGGTGAGACGCTTGTTCTCTCTTCTATCTTCTCCAGCTTATTTAATGCAAAACTTTCCTTCACCCTTTGATTTCTAATTTCCCTTCCTATTATCTCTATTTTTTGCAATTTCTCTACAGGGAAAAACCAGAAAGAGATTCAGTTGATAGAAACTTCAATTTCAAGTATGTCTCTTCAATTCACTTTTCATGTCTTCGTCTCTTCGATTTCTTTGAGTTAAGCATGCTACCTAGTTAAGGATTGATGCAGTTTTTTTTTCAGATTTAATTTCTCAATTAGTTTGGAGAAAGCTGATCCATGTGCCCGATCCGGCGTAATTCTCTTTTGGTTCATGTAGCCTACCCAAAATACTTGGGACAAATGGCTTAGTTGTTGTTGTAGTTGTTGTTTATTTAATTTCTCAATTAGGTTTTCCCTTTTTCAATTTATTTGAGGATTAATTCATGGACTTTATGATCAAACTCGGCAAGAAAGGATTAATTTCTCTTGGTGAGTTACAGCTTCTTAGGTATAATGTTTCATATTCTTTCGATTGAAGAAGAGCGAGCATGAGTTGGAGAACATTGTACATAAAGTGAAGGTGAGAAGAGCGAGCATGAGTTGGAGAACATTGTACATAAAGTGAAGGTGCAATGTGATGATTCTGCGGGATGAACAGATTTAGAAAACGCGGTTATATTTTTTATTTCTTTATTTCTCTTTTTTAGTTGTGATTTGGACTACACATAAAGGACGTAGATAGCTCTCTAGAGTCTGATGAGCGATTTATGTTTGAGTTTAATCTGACATTGCAAGGAAATAGAAAGATGGGCCTAAGTAGAAAGTTGGAATTTGTTTCGTAGAATTTTAGATATGTTCATTCTTTCACAAAAGAATTCTGTAGTATTTGATATACCTTTTTTTCTTATTATATTCTTAAACTGAATGAGGTTAGTTAACTATCACCTTGAACTTCTGAACAAAGACTTTACTTGTCAGGTCACCTAGAATTTTTTGACCCTATTGCATCTTTACAAGAAATAATTATGTATGCTATGTTCTTAACTGTTATTAATATGGACAAACAATGTCCTAACAAGATTTACTAGTAAACACAAATATATACCTCTGCTTGTGGGAAAATTCTAGGAAGTACAAGGTGGCACATACTTGGCTTGTGGAAAGCAACACAAGAAAGAGATATGTATGCCCCAATTTGTACGATACTTTTGATCGAAAAGCTCATGTTAGTAAGATTATAAATTGTTAAGAGTTTGGAGTCTATTTTTTTTTTTTTTTAAATTATGCAGATAAATTTCTTTTTTCATCACCACAAATTTTAAAGTTTATATCTCTTTAATGAATACACAATTGTTTCTATTACTTGCACTCATCTATATTAGTCATCAAATCAAAATTTTATGATTTTATATCTTTATTTGCTTACTTCTCATTTCACTATGAGAAATCATTTGCTGATTTCATATAGATTGTGTATCTCGTCTCTAAATTATGTGTCCTGTGTTTGCAATCTTTTGTTTAACATATGTTGTCATGTTATGTACATCAGTGACTGTATAATGCCATCTTATGAGTTGGTTATTCATCACAGTAATGATGTATCTCTCCACCATCCACCTCGCTGATATAGTGAAGGAAAGGATGATATGTTAACGCTATGAGCTTGAAAATGTATTTGTAAACAGTCTAGCATGGCACCACATAGATATGTAAGCTTACGTACTACAAGTTTATTTTATGTAACATGTGTTGTAATGATATAGCACTTTTGCATGATGTACCCTTATAAGTTGGTTCTGTCCAAGCAAGGACTTGTCTATCATCCACTTGCCAAAAATGGTGGAGGGAATTTACTCGTATATATTTGATCGTCAAGGATAAATAATTGATAAAATATGTACAAATGTTAATAGCATAAGCCATCCCACTCCATGTAAGATTATCACCATGAAACTTTTACTAAAGTATGTTCTACTAGGTTGTAAGAAATCCTGTGTGTCATTCCTTCAACTGATGATCATGGATTCTATAAAATTTGTGAAGTCAACAATGCTGCAAACATAATTTATTTGGTAACACCTTTCAGCCTCAGCACTTTCTTCCTGCGAGAGTTAAGTATCCTACAAATCATATGGCCACAAAGAGAAAGTGGGAAAGAAACCCATCCCCATATGATTAAAGGTACTTTTCAATGTTGGTTAACATTTTATTATTGCCAAACATAGAAGTTTTGGATATTGTTATGTTCATTCTTATTCAATTTGTTTTATTACAGAAGAGCAAGTACAACAAAATGAGAATGCAAAAGAATACATTATGTGAAAACTACAATCCTATTATAGGAATTCATTGGTACTGTAATCCTTCAGTTTACTACTTTCTCTTTTACTTTCTCCATTTCTTTTTTCCTTTTTAATTTGCTCTCACATTTTCCATTTATTATTTCACTTTGGTTGAAACTTCATAGTAGTATTTTTTTTTTTAACTTGAAATTTACTCTCACCTTCCCTCTATTCATTTAGACATTAGTTAGAACCCCAGGTCACTATTTATCTTCTTGCTTAACTTCACTGTGCACAAGCAACGCACGTGGCCTCTAAACTAGTATGACATAAAACAGCTTTTGAGCTGTCTAAACCCACAACCAATTGAAACTGCAGGCAACCTAGAACAATAAGATGAGATGGCAACATCATAAGGCCACTCTGAAGAATAATGAGGGGGTGATATACGGAACATGCAATGGCACTGTTATATTACTCTATCTGCCTTAACCTCCCTCTCTTAGATGGCGGCAATAGTGAGAACTAAGATTTTTGAGAATAAGTAAAAGTCAAAAAGATGGCTAGATTTCGGGAACCCAACCATATCCAATTTGATTAAATTGAAAAGACAAATCAAAAATCAAGCAGGGTCATGATGTGGGATTCAAGCATGTAACATAGCATTAGCATGTTCAAGTGAACAGCTTTGCACCCATACACACAGCGCAGTACATTGGCATGGCCTCCTGACTTACCCTGGAAGAACATAGGTAGTGTGTTGACAAGATGATGAGAGAAGTGAGAGAGAAAAGTTATGCCAATGCACTATTGCATTCTCTGCAAATTATAGATCATTTCTCTTTTCAAATTTTAAATACTCAAACATAACCATATAAATGACCCTAAACTATTGGATGAGACTCCAGAAGAAGGCATAAATCAGAACCGTGCTATTACTATTAGACGTTAGAATTTAAGATGCATTTTAACGTTGAAGACCAATTAACTAAAAGCTCTGTAGTTATGCAAGTGGATAAGGTTCTAATCCTATTCCAAGTTTTACTTGGATAAAATATCAAAAGCAGATTAGCAGGTCATCCATCTCAATCAAAACAGGGCTCAGCCCAGCATGGAAAGGTTTAGAGTTTATAACAAGTCCCCTGTGGACCTTTCCCTATCATTAAACAGAGTGGTTTGGACTGGAGGAAATTACCTATATATTTGGGTAATCAACCCACTAGCCCCCTATGGTGTTGAAGAGGTGTGGGTGATGGGCGTGAGGGGTTATGAAGTGGGTGAACTGGTGAAGATAGCAGTAAAAGATTATATTATGACAATGCATGCCAGGTAGCAGTGAAAGGGGTTGTCAATGATGAGAAGTGTGATTGCAACAACTGTAGAAATTGTGGCAAACTTCTGATTCATATGTGATATATGATCTTCCTAATGTGTGTGTCAAGATTATGGAAACAGCCATGACGTTTTAGGACTGCAAACAGGTTAGATTTGGATCGGAGCTACGTAAAATCTGACCTAAATCTGATAAGAGAATATTTTATATCCAAATCTGATCCAATACATATAATTCAACCCAAATGTGAATCTGAGTGTGGAAAAGAAAACAGATTTTGATTAAGATCTTCATTTTTATCTCTACACAAGTCTGATTCAGATCTAATATTCTAACTCCAAATCCAATTCAGATCAAAAATTTCAGACCCGAATCTGACTTTACGTCTAAAAACTGGATTAGGTTATCAGGTTTCAGATGCAATTTACAGCCCTAGATGTTTGTGAAGGCACAAGATCATTTGAACCATCGTTTAAAATCTCGGTAACGATATCAGTATTGGTCAATGATTTTTAATACCAATATTGGCAATATCAATCGCCAATATCGGCCATTTCGACGGTATCGCCAATGTCGGCCCCAGTATCGGTTGATATTGTAGGATTAAATCGTATTGGGTACCTCCAAATTCGATATGATAGTGCCAGTATGTATCAAAATTGACCGATATTTGAAATCATGATTTGAACCTAGCTTCATAGTGCTCTTTAATAGTGTTAGCTAGACCACTTCATAATGTTCTTTATTAAGAATAAGAGAGAAGAATTTGATCAGTTGACATGGCGATGGGTAGAGAAGAGGCTACGACAGAACAATATAACAAGTCATGGATGGGAATCAAAAACATATAAAACCTATAATGATGGTCAAACCAATACGTAGCTTACAAACCAATTTTACGTAACTATTATGAGGTTTTGACTAATCAGAGTTTAGATTTTGATTTAATGGAGGCAAGAGAACTTCAAATGGACTCGGTAGTTGCTGGTTTTACAGTTCCATCTGAGAGCATCAAATGTGCCTTAGGTATATCACAGGCCAAAAGACTGGCAAAGCCACATTTAGAGGCACGTGATGCAATTGCCATATTCGGACTGAATGGCATGAGCATGATGAATTTTGAAGTAGACACCTTTAAGTAGTAACAATTTATCATTTAAGTAGAAATGAACCATCTTTAAGGCTCCTAAAGAAGAGCAGTGAAGCACCAACTGAGATATGAAAATAAATTACAAATAAAAATGGGAGTGGCAGCCTTGGGTTAGAAAGACAGTTATATTTATTAAAGATTTAAAAAGGTGGTTGATGATGGATTTACCTTATGAAGAACAGATGATATCGGACACTTTCAAAATGCAGCTCTAAGTGAATGAAGTACAGATTATTGATTTAGATTATATTGATTCTACTATTTTCTATCACAAACATAAAACATTAAAGAAAAAGTGACCTTGTGAAGAAGTTCTGTGCAGGCAAAACCCAAAAAAGAGGGCCATTGGCATCAAGTGAAAAAAGTGGTATTTATAGGTAATCATTACCTACCTGTTTGCATTATCTTGCAAACATGATCTCCGATACAGCTGAATGACATTTGCATAGCGGTACCTCACTTCATCCTCTAACTCAGGATCTCCCTGGCCCACTCGGTCCATCTGTACCCAATGGAAAGCCATACATGCAACTAAAAAGTTTAAATAGTAATTCACAAATTTCAACGACAAAGCAATAAAGTTCCAAGTCCAAAAGCACCAATAACATCATATCTAGATTCGATAACCTTGTGAGAAATCTCTATATACAATCAAATTGGATGTAAGATATGACTTTTTGTAATAATCTTAACAACCAAATGCTTTGTTATTGACATGCAACTGGACAAAGTACCAAGGATCAATCTATTAAAGCTTGAAGATGGTACTTACCAGTAAGGCACATACGCTACCTTCAAGGGCTCCCGCATGCCAGAAAACATCGTTAGTTAACCTGGCAAGTTCTATTGCTGTAGAATAATGAGCATTTGCATCAACAGGTGATCCGGCCAACAAGCAGTAGTCCCCTATGGTTTTCTGTGCACGACCAAGCCTTCTTTTCTTAGCTTTAATCACCTAGAGTTTCATAAAAAGTTAAAGAAGTTAGTTTACAGTTTATACATGATCCAGAAGACTAAAAGAAGAAATGTTAATCCTCAGAACACCTAAAAAATAAACCTCCTCTGCGCCAAGACTAGCTTGAGAGTCTAAGGGCGTCTTCAGAATAGTCCCTGTAGATTCTGCACGGAACACCCATTTCTCAAACTCCATCAACAATGTAGCAGCAAGATCTTGCACCATCGTGAGCATGTGAAGTTCCTGTGCTTGTTGATCAGAAGGAGGAAACAGTATAATACTGTTTTCCTTCTTACGGCCCTCTTCTAACTATCTCCAATAACAAAAAGTATGTGTTAAAGAAAATCTTCATGATGAAGTGAGATGAACACCTCACTTTTAACTGAAAAAGTAATCCTTGACAGCAAGAAGAAAAATATGCGTAGAACAAATGCGTGTCTTTAAAAAGTAAGTCACATATTGACTTCAAATAGTCCATGCACTTAACAATTTAATGCACATAAAGTAATATGAGTTATTATGCCACTTGATGAAATCATATGACAATAACTTACTGAAGTAAAATATCCTGACATTACATATTGCTTTTTATTCTGGTATTCATAATATTCGGTAAGTTTCAATATATATATTAAGTTACTTATCTACAATTCAAAAATTCATTTCCCATAAATTCATGGCACCATACACATCATCTGCAGAACATAACCGGGTTTCACATCTCTCTGTCTGCAGACCAATCTGACTCATAAACAGACAAGTCGCTCGAAAACCAATAAAACCACTAGTATTTACTAACTTTCAAATTTCAGTTTCCAAATATCAGCTTCTTTAGGTTCTAAAATTAAAAACCACCAAACACTGAGCAAATCACTTCTAGGGTAGCCAGACAAAAAAAAATCAGAAAAATGAAAATGAAATTTCCCTTAGATTTCAAAGGTTCAGGTAAAATTTATGAAGACATAGGACTATTCTAACCAAAGTTTGAAAACTCAATTTTCGGTTTAGTTTCAGATTCAGCAACTTCGGTGGTTTTCAAATAGTTTATTATTGAGTTTCAGAAATTTCAGTATCAAGAATATCAACATATAAAATTTTAAAGTATAAGGAAATTGTAACTTGAATAAAGTGTTTTACGTATTGACTTACGTTTCTTCTGAATCCTTTTTCTCCTCTTGTTCCTAAAGAACTAGTCTGCCGTGTACTGCTCATGCATGATGAACCATAAGACCATGCCAACAGCCAAACATAGCATGCTGTATAACGAGAACACTATCTCCACTGCCCCTCCTATTCCACCCCTCAACCAGAAATAATAAAAATAAATAAATAATCACACCCAGAGAGAGGGGGGGCCAAAACCCTGGTAATAGTTTATGCTTAATTGTTGTCGCTAAAGCTCTTTTACAATGTTTTAAGGTACAGGCCTAAACAATATCTTGGCCCACTTTCAGGTCGGTGGCCACAGCACCCAATACGAAATAGTTTTAATGAAAACCGAAATTATAATACAAACCATGGTAACACATTGATTATGAATTACCTCAAAAAATCTACAGGAACCACTAATATACCTATAGAAAATTAATAAAATGTCGCAAAATGTTTCTGAAGTCAATAGATTTAGTATCAGAATCTTGAAATTTGTATTATCCCAAAGTTTTAGTAAATCCCACTTCTGGTTAGCATACAATTTCATGCACTTCAAACATTGCAAGTATGATAAATTACAATTGAACTCTAAACATCTAGCCTCAACTCCCCACAATATCAACCCGCTGCCAAGAATATAATTAAAATTCAGGGAAGTGTTTACATTTGTCTCTTTGAATTATTTTTGTGACTCAGAGACAGAAATGTGGTTCCTTATAGAAAAATGAAATTCCTTACTTCGTCACCTAGACTCTTTGATGGGGAACCAGGCGGGATTCTCTCTCTAGGGTTTCTCACCCAAAGCACACAGCCTACAAGGCTTTAAAAGCAAATTTTATTCATTCCAAAACTACCAATAACAATACCAGTCTTGGCCTTAAATAGGCCTACATCAAAGGAAATATCCCATTACAACCGATATGGGACTAAAAGAAACTACCAAATAAATAAATAAAAATTACAATAAAAGGGAAAAAAAATTAAAACGAACAGCCTAATGTAGCTTGAATTCCCCAACCCTAATCGAGCCAAACTGAAAGAGTGTGACGACGCCTCCTGGTGTAGAATCGCAATCCTAGAGAGATGTCCCCATCATTCCCCCGGAGTTGGGGAAAACTCGACTCTGTCGAATGTGAACCTCCTCGGCTCTCATAATACTCCAGACGATCAGGGTCCAACCGTTGGAGTTCCTCTCGATTAATCCAAGTGTTATCAGAATCAAGTAGTCCTTTCCAACGAACCAAAAATCTGTGGTAACCACCATCTCTAGTAGAGACAAGCTGATCATCAATAATTTCATCAATTTGTTCTGCCATATGGGTGGGATGTATTTGGGGAAGAGGAGGTAATAAGGGTCTCTCAGAAATTGGCTCATGGGAAGGCTCATCTAATAAAGGATTATCAGGAAAAAATTTGGCCCTTTATAAGCAATCAGATTTTCAATATTAAAAGAGGGACTAATGCCAAAATCCGGTGGGAGATCTACTACATATGCATTTGAATTAATTTTCTTCAAATTTTGAATGGTCTCGCACTACGTGCATGCAATTTCTTCACGGTACTAGGAGGATACCTTTCCGGTCAAATCCGAACCATCACATAGTCTCCTACGTCACACTCATGTGCTTTCTTGTGCAAATCTGCATAAGCTTTATAGTTTGTATTATTTTTTTGAATTTGATTGCTGATCTCCTTGTGCAAGTCATGATATGCGATATAAATGATGCAGTTGATTCAGACATCCTAGTATGATGGGGTGCCATGAGAATTAAGTCTATATGTTGCCTAGGTTGATAACCATGCACTACCTCAAATGAACTCATCCCTATGGTTCTATTGACAGAACTGTTACATGCAAACTCAGCAGTAGGTAACACAAGATCTCATGCTCTAAGATTTTCACCCACTAAACATCGTAGCAGATTACTAAGATTTCTATTGACTACTTCAGTTTGTCCATCAGTTTGTGGGTGAAAGGCAGTAGAAAACTGAAGTTTAGTTCCTATTTTATGCCAAAGGGTTTTCCAAAAGTAACTCGTGAATTTAACATCCCTATCTGAGACAATTGTTTTGGGTAGCCCATTGTAGTCTAACAACTTCATCAAACTAAATCGTAGCAATCCGATATGCATCCGACGTTTTGGAACATGGCAAAAAAGTGGGCCATCTTGGAAAAACGGTCTACAACAAGTATGGAATCATGCTTTCTTACGGTTTTTGGTAAACCCAGTACGAAATCCATACTGACATCTTGCCAAGGGCAGTTTGGAACTGGTAGGGGAGTATAGAGACCAGTGTTTTGTTTCCGTTGCTTGGCTAGTTGACATG
The DNA here is from genome assembly GCA_038442645.1 of Agave tequilana. Classification (NCBI taxonomy): domain Eukaryota; kingdom Viridiplantae; phylum Streptophyta; class Magnoliopsida; order Asparagales; family Asparagaceae; genus Agave; species Agave tequilana. Next base: position 81,949 of record JAVJIF010010886.1, on the reverse strand, counting down.
TACGACATTGACTAACAAGCCTGGCAACATCTCTTTTTAAACTCGGCCAATAAAAACGATGTTCTACAGCTTTAATTGTTTTATTTCGCCCGAAGTGTCCAGCAAGTCCCCCAGCGTGTAATTCTCATACCAAAAATTCTCTCAATGAGGTGCGAGGGATACACAACAGACGAAAGCGAAACAAATATCCGTCTTGCAGAAGAAAATCATCAATCTCATGAGTCTATCCCTCAAGACAGTGTATATATTTTCAAAATCAGGACATGACTCATAAGTGTCATTGATCTTCTCAAAACCAACCACTTCAGTACTCATGACAGAAAGTAAGACACGACGACGGCTAAGAGAATCAACGACCCTATTTTCTACCCCGGCCTTATGCTTGAGGACGTAGGTGTAATCTTGAAGGAATTGTACCCACCTACCATCCCTCGAATTCAACTTCTTTTAGGAGTTGAGATATTTAAGGGCTTTATGGTCTGAATAAATGATGAATCCTTGCGGTCTTAATAAATGACGAATTCTTGCGGTAACAAGCAATGGCACCAGTAACACAGAGCTTGCACTATCGCATAGAACTCTTTATCGTAGGAGGAAAACTGTTGCCTAGCATTATTTAACTTTTTGCTAAAATAGGCAACGGGATGCTTTTCCTTGACTCAAAACACCACCTATCCCAACGCATGAGGCATCAGAAGTAATTTCAAAAACTTTCGTGAAATCTGGAAGCCTCATAACAGGAGCTTCCGTCATTCTCTCTTTGATTTCCCGAAACGCCTTGGCAGCAGCTTTAGTCCATTCGAATTTCTCCCTTTTCAAACAATCGGTAATCGTGGCCATGATGGTACTAAAATTTCAAATAAAACGTCTGTAGAAAGTGGCTAACCCATGAAAACTCCTCACTTCTCGAATGTTGCGTGGTTCCGGCCATTCCACGATAGCTTTAATTTTAACGGAATCTGCAGAGACCCTGTGAAGAAACCACTCCTAAGAAAATGACTTGGTCTAAGGTTGGCATATAAACTCTCCTTTCTCAAAATTACACATACCTGCGTGAGGTGGTCCAAATGTTGCTCCGTTGATTTGCTATAAATGAGAATGTCATCAAAATATACGACTACAAACTTTTCAATAAAGGGTCACAATACTTGTATCATCATTCTTATAAAAGTGCTTGGAGCATTACACAAGCCAAACGGCATGCATGACCATCCACTCATATAGCCCATCCTTCATTTTAAAGGCTGTTTTTCATTCATCTCCCGAACGAATTCGAATTTGATGGTAATCACTCTTCAAATCTACTTTTGAAAAGATGGTAGCACCCGTCATTATGTCAAGCATATAATCCAACCTGGGAATTGGAAAACGGTATTTTACCGTTAGCTCGGCTATCCACACACATACGCCATGTTCCATCTTTCTTCGACGTTAACAATGCGGAGACCGCGCAAAGGCTCAAACTCTCTCGTATGAACCCTCTACTCAACAACTCTTCAACTTGCCTTTGTAATTTGGCATGTTCCATCGGGTTCATCCGGTAGTGCGGCAAGTTGGGTAGAGTGGCTCCCGGAACTAGATCAATTGCATGTTGAATGTTCCGCATCAGTGACAGTTGATCAGGGAGATCGTTAGGAAACACATATGCAAACTCTGTGATAATAGGGGCTACTTCAAGAAGAATCGTCTCATGAGATTCTTTTGCTACTTCTCGAGCAATCAAAACGATGACTTGTGCCCCACTAATCACTTCTTTTTCAATTTCTTTAGGGCTGATTAAGTTGAGGTTCTTCTTTTTTCGTGTCTACTGGCTTTTCTCTTGTTTGGATATGGGTTGACTTGGAATTAGTTTGATCCGCTGCCCTTCATAGTTGAAAGTACAAGTATTGGACTTCCTCACAAAATTACATCCATGTCAAATAACAAAGGCCGGCCAAGAATCACATGTCTTGCATCCATAGTTATTACATCACACCAAATTTTGTCCTTATAGGTGGCAAATTGTGCAGGTACGAGACATCGTTCGTTCACCTCCATCGATGTTGTGTTAATCCAGGTAACTTTGTACGGGCTAGGGTGAGGGACCGTTTTCAACCCTATCTTTGAAATCAAACTGGATGACACAACATTTATACAACTTCCACTATCGACAATGATACAATTTTTTCACCAATCTTTATCCATGTGCGGAAGATCGAGGTTCTTCGCCAGTCAACCATATCTTTCGGCTGAGCGAGAGTACATCGAACGACAGCAACATGCCTAATAGTACTAAGAACTTCCTCGTGTTCCAAGTCATTCTCAGAATCACTGCTCGCATTCCCTATGAATACAATGTTCTTTTGAGATTCGTCCTGCATCTCATCTGATTGATCATCCAAAAAGAGGGTTCTGAATTTACTTGGGCAGAACTTTTCTACGTGTCCATAACCTTGACATTTAAAGCATTGGGTGCGGGAATTGGTTCGTGGCACGCTCTCGACTGGGCCTTTACCCTTGAGATCTCTCGTCGGGGCCGAACTGTTAGGATTGGGTTTGAGCTGGACTGTCCAGAGGTGGCTCTACCGTCTTGACTCTTGTAATATGAACCTCGTTGATAATAAGATCTTCAAGACGCATCTAAGTCCCGAACTATCTGATAGGCGTGTTTTAAATTACTAACACCTGTTGCAAAGAGTTCCCTACGGAGATCATCACGAAGGCCAGACCTGAACCTAGAGAGGGTTACTGTTGGAGATTCATAGACGAACTCGCTGCACCGGGTCAAGAACTCATCAAATTTCTCAATGTATTCAGTAGCAGAGCGAGTTTCTTGTGTTAGCCTACTCCATTTGTCTAACAGTTGATACTGAAAAGTAATTGGGAAGTACTTCTGGCTCAACTTGGCCTTCATCTCCTCCCAAATCTGGATCAGTTCTTACCTCCATAGTGATATCAGTCTTTCAACATTTGATCAATATTGTCCCGCTTGTCCCACCAGTTTCATAGCAGCAAAACGGACTCGCCGCTCTTGGGACATCTCATACCACTTGAAATAACGCTCTAGACTCATTACCCAGTCAAGGTAATATTGTGGGTCTAAGCGGCCGTCAAAGTTCGATACGTCCACTTTGATGTTCTTCAAGTACCGTTCATCCTCATCATATCGATTGTAATTCTTATTGATTCTATCCTCTCAACGATTATTGAGTTGACGCTCTTCATTACGACCTCCATCATGACGTTCCACTTCCAACCATTCATTCTCTGATCTAAGGTGTTCATTTGGGCCTTAATTTCCTCAAGAGTTTTGAGAATTTCAAGAGTAATGTAATCTGTTGGTGAGGTAATACCAGACGAAAAAGCATTGGGATTCATGTCTGTATTGGGTTCTACTGGGTCGTAGACTTTACCACTACGGGTACGCATGCATAGTTACCTTTTTTATTATTATTATCTAAATGCTGAATTTATAATGAGATGATAATGAATGCAATCTATTAATTTCTATATGCCACTAACAAACTCTAATGCATTCGTGCAGGATGATGTAGAAGAAGCGGAGGATCAGCAACAATTCAGTAAAGTAATGCGCACAATAAGGCGAATGAATTTGCTAGCAAGTTCAAGAGCGTAAAATAGAGACTGCGATGTAAAAAAAAATTGCAATTTAGACATCAATATTTTTAAAATATTAATTCTATGCAACTGTCGATGTCCACTATGCATTAGCAGTCCCTAAATTAATATTAAGATGTTGCAAATAAAAGGCTAAGCAGATACACACACTCACTATTTATGGATGGCAGATAATCGATGAAAGTATGATTACAGAATTAAACTGGTACCCAAAATTCAGTTCGAAATAAATTATACATGATCACTGATTGCCTAATCGAAGTTCTCGCTGCCACAAACTCAACGGATCTAAAACGTGTTCTAATCAAAATTTGGACTACCAAGTTGTTGCCTGAAAACACCGTCTTGTGCTGTTTACCGGGGTTAGGTTGAAATTTTGATGGCAAACTGCTGAATTTTCTGATGCCTGGCTGCTAAATTGTTGGCAATGACTGCTGAAATTTGCCTCCTATTAAAATCTTGAGCCTGTCTTCTGGATGAAAAAAGCAACAAACATCTCTCAGATGTGAAAACGCAGAATAAGGCAAATCCCAGAGAACATGGGTGGTGATTCAAAAGAGAATTCGGCGTCGAGAAGCCCGACATACGATGAGCGCTGATCTGATCATCAATATCATCCCACAGACCTCGCCTCTAGTGGGTGCTCTGCTTGCATAGGGCTCTTGAAGAAGCAGTAAGATTAGGGTTCTTGATCTTCGATGAGGAAGTCACGGTCGGAGGCTCAGGATGAGATCTCGGCGTTGTCGGAGGCTCATGAGGAGCCGGGGTAGGATATGGAACTTGAAGAAGAGATGGTGGTGGGGAATCGGATGGGGTCGTTGTCCTGTCGCAGACGAAGGTGATGGAAGTCGTCATCGTCAGTTATTTCTAGATCTACGATCGTCGTCGGTCGTCGGTGATTTCTAAATCTGGCTCGTCAAGTCTGAGTGGGATTTGGAACTTGATCTTCGATGAGGAAGTCACGGTAGGAGGCTCATGAGAAGATCTCGGCGTTGGCAGAGGTTCGTGAGGAGCTAAGGTAGGATCTGGAACTTAAAGAAGAGATGGTGGTGGGGAATCGGATGGGATCGCTGTCCTGTCGCAGACGAAGGTGATGGAAGTCGTCGTCGTCGGTGATTTCTAAATCTGCGATCGTCGTCGGTCAAGGCTGGATGCGGCTCTGGTTTGGATGGTGTCGGATCTCGATCGGACCATGAGAGTTGAGGCGATCGTGCTCTGCCGTTTGCGTCCTTTTTTGTTGAGAGACTGGAGCGAGGCGTCAGAGTTGGTGGAGACCGGAGTCGGAGACGGCGGAGATGTGAGGGGATTGAGGAGATCAGCAGCGAATTTGGGATGGGTGAGGGTTTTGAGAAAGGAGAGTGGTGGCGGCGGACTTTTGAGCAGTTTTTTTCCTTTTAAACATGGTGGCGGCGCAGGAGTAAAGGGGAGAAATTGAGGGGAAAATTAGGAAAAGAGGAGAGAGAAAGGTAGGGTTTTAATTTTGGAGTAGAAAAAATTTGTGGATCTGTGTTTTGGAAGAATTTAGGATTAGAGCTCTGATACCAAAATGATGAGGAACCAGGCGGGATTCTCTCCATAGGGTTTCTCACCCAAAGCACACAGGCTACAAAGCTTTAAAAGTAAATTTTATTCATTCCAAAACTACCAATAACAATACCAGTCTTGGCCTTAAATAAGCCTACATCAACGGAAATATCCCATTACAACCGATATGGGACTAAAAGAAACTACCAAATAAATAAATAAAAATTACAATAAAAGGGAAAAAGAATTAAAATGAACAGCCTAATGTAGCTTGAATTCCCCAGCCCTAATCGAACTAAACTGAAAGAGTGTGACAACGCATCCTGGTGTAGAATCACAATCCTGGAGAGATGTCCCCATCACTCTTCCCCTGATCTCATGCAATTTGGAAGTTGGTTCAAGCTTAAATTGCATAACCAAAAAAGTAAACCCACCATATCCAGCCATCAAGGTTCTACAGTTGTAATACCTCTATTTTGATATAGATGATTTAATAATATATATTAGTATTTTAATGTATGTATATTTATATTGTAATGATTATTTATTTTCTAATGTGGGTTACTATTATTAGTTATTATTATTAGTAGTAGTATTACCATTATTATTATTATTATTATTATTATTATTATTATTGCTACTATTATTATTAATTATTATTATTATTGCTATTATTATTACTCTTATTATTTCTTTTTCCTTCCCTTGGCAAGAATCCAAACCAAACCCATATAATCTTCTTTTCAATTTCCTTTGATTTCCTTTTTGTTTGCCTAAACCCATGAAAGAAAGCCCAAAACCATTCCTATATATACATATTCTCTTCTCTCCTCCACCCCCCAAAATGAAACCAAACCCATTCCTATTTCTTTCTTTTTCCCTTGCATGAACCTGAGCCCTATAGCCCAAAGACCATCTTCCATATTTCTTTTCCTTTCATTTACTTCTCCTTTCATCTAAGCCCAAAAAGGAAAGGCCCACAAGCCCAACTCCCCTAATATATAATCCCCTCCTCTTTATATTTCATCTTCTTCATTCTTCCCTCACTCAACCAAACCCTAGCCGACGCCTCCCCGAGCTCCACCTCCGCTACTCACCCCCACCCTCCTCGGCCATGCTTCTCCTCCTTCCACCGCTTGCAACAGCCAACCCAACCACCACTCGCCGACCTCTATGTCTCTCAGTCTCTCTGTGTGAGTGTGTATCTCTCTCTCCTTGTATTTCTCTTTCTTCCTTTCTCTATGTGTGTGTTGCGTGTGTTACAGTTGTAGCATCCGGCTGTTTGTGCGATCCGTTCTGGCACCAGTACTTGGAGTTGTGTTCATTGTGGACCCGACACGCGAGGCGATTTGGAGATCCGGACCAGTTCGTGCAGCGCAAACCCGATGGTGATTCGACCCAGATCGGCGTCATTTCATGTGAGTGTTTTGTTTATTTTACTTTATGTTATTATTAAATTCAGTAGTGAGTGTTTATGATTTTTGTTTATTTAATTGTGTGTTTTGTCGTATCATTTCATGTGGATGTTTTAGTTCTATCATCTTTTATGTTTAAAGTATTATTCATGTTAAATTATGATTCTTGCATGTCAGTCATATGGTGTTGACTTAACTATCTGTATAACGAAGTTAATATTTTGATTTATCTGGTTGTTCCTGGATGCTTTAGTACATGTCTTGAGGAAATGATTATTAACTCCAGATAATTAAGTTTTATTGATGAACTATACCGAGTGGAATGTTTAATGATGAATAGTGAAATGAATATCTCAGAAAAGATTGACTGCTGATTTTGAATGTTTTGACGATTTAGATTCTACTCGGAACAACTGATTATTAATTTATGAATTATCATACTATAGGTGAGTGGGATTTTGGTGATGATAGATCAGATATACATTGATGATTACTTATATTTGAGCTTGTTAACCCTTTTGATACTTGGATCAGTGGACACGATGGAAGTATGGTTTGACTTGAGATATGAGAGTGGATTGGATTAGTTGGATATTTTAGTGATGATGAATCAGATGCATATTGATGTTCAAAGGTATATGGACTCAGTATTTTGGCACCACGATATTAGCGGTTCTCTCAGTCATGTTTAATTATCTACTATTTTGATTCGGATTTAGATGAGACGTATTTAGACTATAATATAATCTGATTTGTACGTTGATTAGTTGTGATCGTAGTTAGAGGTGTGGATTCTTATGTGGATCATTTATTATACATATTTTCTTTATTGGTGATAAGTCAGACGAAAATTCAATTGGATACTGAGGACTCTTTAATAGGATGTATCTTTATTAAAAGTTGAATATTGGATTTGGATCTATCAGGGAGTGTGTTAGAGTAGAGTTGACGTGGAGTTAAAGAATATGTGTAGATTGAATTTGCCTGAGTTAGTGGACTATATATTTATGCAGTTGACAATTACATTAGTGTTTGAATCTTGTATTTGAGCTTGATTAAAGTGGGAGTGTATTGATAATCTTGATCGAAGTGTATAACGAGGATTGGTTGGGCGTAGATGAGTATTTATTTCAATTTGCTGGGACTTGGATACACCAGTGACTTCGGAGATATGAATAGACTGATAGATGTAGAGGATTAGAGTAGACTAGTAGAAAGGAGAGAAATGTATTCTTGGTCTATGGAGCTTGTAGTTTACTATACTAGATTACTTTAATACGAATTCAATATTTGATATTCACAGTGGTGTTATTAAGATTATGAGTTGATGGATCAGTTACTGATACATCCTAGTGCAGATGGATGGGATCATTGATTAGTTCTGGATGAGATTGCATATTACAATGTTAGTACATGACTATTATTAGAGTATTTCATGTTACTGAAAATTACTGAAAAAATATTGTTAGACTATGACATAATGATGTTGTTCTATTGTTGTACCGTTTACACGGTTATACTGTTCATACTGATATTGTTACTGTTCACTATCACTGTTATTGTCACTGTATTATCCAAGTAATCAAAATAACATGAATATTGATTGATTTAAATAATAATGTAATTGGACAACTTACACCGGGATCGAAGAAATTATTGTAGGAGACAACATCTGTATTTTTGATGGACCTAGGATATAGGTTGTGCAGCCGAAAGAGGATTTCACTGCAAGGCTTCCGGAGATGACTGGCATCCCATACTGTTTAATGTTATACTGTTACTGTAGCACTTGGCAGTATGGCCTGGTTCAGTGCCAGGAGTCTGGGTCGTGGTCCCACGTATGTACGGGACCCACCTAAAACATAAATAATATCTTCTTCTGTCAGTTTCAATAGCATAGAATCTCACTGGCACGTGTGATAAGCGTAATAAGGGATGCGTCACTGCAGGTGACAATTGGTGTTTGTTGATATAATTAATAATAATAAATTGTCCATATTGTATTGTAACTTAATTGTGTTCGCCTGATACATATATGATATGATAAGACACATGACCTGATTGTACCCCTGATTTTAGTATAAACTATTCTCACTACTGTTCAGTTATATTTTGTATGTTATTTCTTATTCAGTATATTTTATAGCAGTATTGTAGTGTTATGTACATACTGTTTATGCACGTGCACTTTCCCTCATTTTACAAACTCATTGGGAATTTTCTGACTCTCCTTGATTTGCGCATCCAGATGGGATACATTTTATGCTGATCGCGTATCTGAAGAGATTGTGTGTATCTGAGAAGTTTGATGTCTCTTTTGCTTGATCACCAGGATTCTTTTGGTATTGTTCATGTATTCCTTTTCATTCTATTAATTTTCTTTGATTCTCTATATATATATTGGACTCGGTAGTTATTCTGTTTATTATTCATAAAATAACACTATCATTGTGTAGAAAATTATATGTCATATTACAGTGTTTATAATGATCATAATTGATTTATATAGCTTGCTCAAGTTACATTTAGGCTTAGCGTGTATGTGTGTGGTATTTTCCTCGTGTATATACGTCGCTGATTCTCGTCGCCTCTCCGCTCCAGCGTATTTTGGGGAGCGGGGCGTGACAACAGTCTTGCTCATGATGCCTAGGCTTTGGTACAAAATGTAAGTTTTGATGTTTGGTTGATGGTGGAACTTAAAATTTTGGCTTTCTGTCATGGAGATTTCATAACTTTGAGTCAAATTCCATAACTGACCTCATTTTAATGGGAAAAAAATTAGATAATGAGCCCCGAGAACATTGTAAGATAGATCCATGCAAAAGAAACCATCCATATAGCAAGTCACTCACATACCAATTAGTTCCAGCAATTACAATCGACTCAGATGTCACCTATGATAAAGTTCCAATCTGTGTGTCAATATTTGCTGCCGTTTGATGGAGGCTCAACTACTACCCGACTTCACCATGACTTACACAAGTAAATACAGTTAGCTGCATCACAAGGTAAATATCCACATGTCAAGCACTGGGTCAGGATGCAAAGCACACTAGCAGAAACCACCAATGCATCCCTCTTGCAAGAGCTCAACAAAATTGAGAAATTCTGGCAAATGTATCTTTAAACTCAGTTGTTAGAAGACCTAGAATAGCCGTGCTAGAATTTCCAAAGAAATAATCATAGTAAACACCATTGTCAGCTGATTCCCAGTTTCAAGCACTTCAAAGTTCAAAATTGTCAACATAATACAATACGGCAGCAAACCATCATAACATCAGTTCAATGTAGATTTCAACCAACGCCAACAATTACAAATACAAAATGTTATGCCTGAGTCAATACATTCCCCACCCAGATCAAGATCCAAGTAAACAAATAAATGTTGGAAAATTTTATCTGAAATTAAGTTCTTTACAAAATAGCAAACTTCACTGCATCAGTAAAATTCATAATTAAAACTTCTCGAAATCTTAGTAAATAGCAGTATCAGCTGGTTCCCAATTTCAAACATTGTCAGAACAGCAAGGAATCAAGATCTGTGGTTGCATAATCATCAATATAGAAATTGAATCTAGATTTCAACTAATATACAGGAAATTTGATGCTGCGCACTACATTTTGCACATAGATCCAGATTACAATCAAAAGAACACACAAGGGAAATCTGATTTCTTGAAAGTCTCAAAGTTCACCTGAGCGTCGCTGGGGGAGAAGGCGTAGCAGCGGGTGGCGAGCGCAGCCCCGTACCCCTTGCAAACATCGCGGAACTCGTCGACGACGAGATCGAAGTCAGGGGAGCTGGGGCAGTGGCAGATCCCGACGACGGCGAGGATCTTGCGGTTTGACTGGAAGTCCTCCCACGGGCTCGCCAGAGCACCGCCTATCATGTACTTGAACTTTAGGGTTCCAGTGTCCCACGGCTGGTGCGCGAACGGGCTCTTCTGGAGCTCGGTGTAGAACGAGCTGATCGACGACAGATCCACCCGCACGTGCCGCGTCAGCATCGCCACGTAGTTGCGCAGCGTCGGCGGCGGGATCGCCCCACCGACGGGCAACACGGCGATGCGGATCATGGACCCGCTCTCCATGCTCACGTCTGGCTCCATTACCAACAACAGAGAGAGATCTCGAGTGTGGAAACGAAACTTCTCAGTGGAGATGGGAAGGGGTTATTACATTACATTTATTGAGCGAGATCAGTAATTAAAGATAAATTTAAGGGATGAAAACGAAAAAAAAAAAACGTCTTTGGTGAGGAAATGAAACTTCAGGGGAAGATTTGCTGGCTGCACTATAAGTTGTAACTGTAAGTCATAAAATAGAATAGAAAATATGATTGTATTAGTGAAAAAGTATATTATGTTTTATAATATTTGATTGGTAACGTAAAAATATTAGTGAGAAAGGTTATTGTGTTTACGATATTTGATTAATAATATAAAATTGTAAGTGAAAAAGTTGACCACTATTAACTGTAAAAGTGATTTAAAATTGTTTTATTTTTTTAAATTAAATCTATTATTAAAAATTAAAATGTATAAAATATATTGTATTCATATATAAATTATGAAAAAATTATTAATAAAATAAATATTAAATATCTTAAATATGTAAAATATTATATATTAAAGATAATAAATATTACAATTACAATAAAAAACTAAAACTAAGGCATAATAAAATATTAAATATAGTATATTAAAAATTAAAGAATACTACTAATAAAAAATAAAAAATTTATTAATTTTTATAAAATATTAATAAAATATCAAGGACAGCAATAAACTTAAATAAAATTAATAAATATTATTCAACTTATTAAAATAAAATATTAATAAAATATAATAAAAATTAAAAATATTAAGAAAATAATTAAAGTGTTAATAAAATATTTGTAAAATTAAAATGTGTAAATAATTAAGAAAAAACATTATTAAAATATTACAAATACAATACAATATTAATATAATTAATAAAAATATAACATTACAATAATATTAATAAAATAAAATATTAATATTAATATAAGTGAAAAAGTTGACCACAAAATTATCTCTTTTAAAATTTATCAATATTAAATATTAGTAAATAAAATATTGATAAATATTAAGTAATAATTATTTTGTGATTTGTCTAATTTTTAAAAATTATTAAATTAATTTTAAATTAATTGACCAATTTAACAAATTAAATAATCAAAATTTTGCAAATACAAGTGAGTTTTGCAACCCACTTGCAAGTGGGATGTGAGGCCCACACGATTTTGCAAATTAACTTTGCAATTTGCATGCAAGTCATAAAAAAGAATTGGTGCAAGTTGCAAAATATTTTACAACTTACAATTTTGCAAGTGAAACCAAATAAACCATGTATGTGTGTGTCTGTGTGTGTGTATGTGTGCGTGCTGGGAAAGCCCACCAAGTTTCCCTAGGATGAGGATGGGGCGCCTCTGGGATACCCCATAATTTACCTTTTAATATATGTGTGTGTGTATATATATATATATATACATATATATATATATATACATATATACATATATATGTATATATATACATATATATGTATATATATATATATATATGTATATATATGTATATATATATGTATATGTGTGTGTGTATGCATGTATGTATGTATGTGTGCATTTACATAGAATATGCATACCCTGCTTCTTGCCTCTGCAATCCAAGAATGGTTCGCAACAATGAAGGTGTCAAGGGTGAAGACTATCGGCGGTGATGGCCGGCAACGATGTAACCATAATGTATGCGACAAGAAGGCATCTCGAAAGATCTTTAATAAGAAAAAGTCGTAACTGTAGAGAAAAATTAAGCGAGTACAAGAAAAAGGCAAAGATTGGGATTTCAATTATAACCTATTTGAAAAATGGGGTTGTGTAAATGGAGGGGATCTCACCGGTTTGTGGTGGATGAATCTCCGCCACAAGTGACTGGACACTTCCGATCAGACATGTTAGAGCACATAGAGAGGAGACACTTTCAGATCAGGAGTACCAGTGTGGTATCGGCCTAACACCATCAGATGTGAGAATCAGTAGTTTGGAAAGAAAAGGGGGATCGACAGAGAGAAATTGTTTGTGCGAAGAAAGGGTGGACCTTGCAAAGGACAACTGCAGGTGTGTAATAGTGGACTAATACATGAAAACTGCTAATGTGTGGGGTGCTCTGAGGATTGGGGAAGCGATGTCTCTCTTCTTAGAGAAGAATTATAGTATATCCTGACATAGATGCTGGCATGGAGGCGAAATTGATGGATTATTGTAACTGCACGATCTGTACGTGCTAGGTTTGTTGTAACGGTCATGATCACCGGCGCTGGTTGGTTAAATTGCATGCCGAAAAAACTGTTACTGTCCATAACTTCCTGCGCTAATAGAGTGTTACACGTTATGAACATGGGGGAAGGATGGAGCTACATAACTGTCGGCAAAAATCAAAGATGATATGCTATTGGAGTTTCAGGTTCGGAGTTAAAGCCTTCAGAATAGGAAGGGCCTTGGAGTAGAAAGACCCTAGGGAGGTGAGGAGTTCTGAGTGCTAAAGGCTTCGGACTGGACTCTGAGAGTTGTGGATGTCTCAGGAGAACCCCTCGATAGTTTAGACACATGTCATCATCCTGGTGCGGGTCAATTTTTGACCACTACAAATGCCCCCAGCTTCCCCACTTGCTGGAGCCTATGGAAGGGATGTCAGGAAAGAGAAGTAGATCGACGAGAATCTCAATGCCTTAAGCTTACTTTGACGCTTGCGAGCAGAGGAGTGTACGATGATCTCCTCAGATCATTGTGGATCTTCTAGGACTAATTGGAGATTGTACAACTGGCTACCAGTTGTTACATCGGTCGGCTGAATTCCTTAAAAGTCGCATCATGTGTCCCTTCGAATTCTGGCATCATTATAACTGGGATTGTAGGGTTTTATGATTTGATAGTGACGGTTGATCTTTTGTCTTTTTTGTTGACCAAAAATCTCGAGAAGTAGATCAACTTTTCAGGGATTGATAGTTTGAATTGAAGGCAGTGTGGCTTCTCGTCCATCTATAAATAGAGAGAGATCCATAGGCGGAAAATCATCTTCATTGAGATGAATGCCTTGCTTATGGACAAAACCTGGTCTCTTGTGCCATACCACCCTACCATGAATCTGGTTGGCTACAAATGAGTTTTCAAGTTAAAACATAAACCTGATGGTTCTGTTGACAGGTATAAGACCAGCCTAGTGGCCAAGGGTTTTCATCAACATCAGGATTAGACTATGGTTAGACATTCAGTCCGGTCATCAAACTGATCACTGTCCGTACCGTGTGCAGTGTGGCCGTCTCCAGGGGCTGATCAATTTGACAATTGGATGTGAATAATGTATTTTTGTAGAGTTTTCTTACTGAGACGGTCTACATGGAACAACCTTCGGGGTTCATCAATCTAACTCGTCTCAATCATGTATGCAAGCTTCACCGCAGCTTTTATAGCCTCAAAGAGGCTCGTGCTGGTTTTCTTGTCTCAGCAGTTATCTAGTCACAATGGGTTTTATGGGCTCCAAGTCCGACACGTCTCTCTTTCTCTGACGGGTCGGGATAGATCTTCTTTTGGTCCTTATCTATGTGGACGACATCACCATCACAAGCAATGACTCATGAGTTGTTACTCGTCTTATTCAAGAACTAGGCCGGGAGTTCTCATTAAAAGACCTCAGCCTACTGCACTATTTCTTGGGCATGGAGTATCACCGCACACCCTCAAGTCTCTTTCTCTCTCAACAGAAGTGCATCCGTGACTTACTTCTCCGACTCAAGATGGATGGTGTCAAACCTGTCAGCTCGCCTATGGCTACTTCCTGTAAGCTCTCCAAGGTTGTTGGCAAGCCTCTCTCTGACCCGTTTATCTATCGAAGTGCTAGTTGGGGCTCTACAATGCCTAAACTTTACCAGACCCGATATTGTCTTCTCGGTGAATAAGGTCTCTCAGTTCATGCAAGTTCCAACCAATGAGTATTGGAGCACTGTAAAACGGATCCTCATTTACTTCAAATCTACCATTCAATATGGTCTTTTTCTCTCTCGTCATTCTTCTGTACAGTTTACTGGTTACACTAATGCAGATTGGGCAGAGTCGATCGATGATCGAAAATCCACCAGTGGCTATTGTGTCTTTCTTGGTACAAATCTCATTTATTTGAGTTCGAAGAAGCAGTGCACTGTGACACGATCTAGCACTGAGGCAGAGTATAGGGTATGGCCAATACTGCAGCAGAGATCGTTTGGTTGCAGTCATTACTTCGTGAGCTTGGAGTTCCACAATCTCCCCTCATAGTTCTCTGTGACAACCTCGGTGCAACATATCTCTCAATCAAACCTATTTGTCACTCACGCTCCAAACATGTTGAGATCGACATTTATTTTGTGCGAGACTATGTCGCCAATGGAGTCCTGAATTTTCGATTTGTGGGCACTAAAGACCAACTAGCAGACATTCTTATCAAGCCTTTGAGCTCATTAAAATTTTCTATGCTGAAGAACAAGCTCTCGGTTCTTTCAAACCCGCTTCGCTTGCGGGGAGTGTTAGAGATATCAACGACAACACGTGACTCATGTGAATATTTGATCCATGTGAAAGAAACTCCTCATGAAATCAATCAGATATTAAAATCTCTCCATGATTATAGGAACACATGGGAGTCATAGAACTCATGCACCATGTGTTTCTCATTCTCTCTCTCAGTCAATGTTTTATATTGTTTCTCCTAAATCAGTGTAAACATGTGACCAATATGTGTATATATATACAACCAAGAGCCATAGCTAGTGGTTTATTGTCATTGCACAAATAAGTGTTCTTCTCCTTCTTCTTTATCTGTACTGTGTCGTTCCCGCAGCACAGGTTGCCGAAGGAAGCAAGCATTTCTTTATCGGCAGTTTCGCCTTCGACTTCGGTGAATTCTGCTAGTTAGTCAGGACCATCTTCTTCTAGTGTCTTTGGTGTGGAGCCAAACGGGAGAATTCAATAGGACATAGTTGGCCTTGTCAATATCAGAGGGATGGTAGAGTATAGGCATTCTATTTTGAGTGAAGGATGATATTGGTTCAGTGTTTGTAACAACTTGATATTGGAACTTTGATGGTTGCCCATTTGATGGTTGATAGAAAAATTCTGTAAGATGAAAAAATTCAATATGTCATATATAGTTGCCCATTTGATGGTTATCAAAATTGGAACTTGTCGAGTATCATCAATTCAATTTTTAGCGAATGATAATATTGATTCAGTGTTTGTAATTGATCGATCTTGAGAGGGGAAAAAATGATGGGAAAAAAAGGGAATTTAAATAAATATCACTAAGTCAAGACCACCACCATGTTAAGAGACAAATAAGGCTTTTGATGGACAAATAAATGAATTATGATTACTCCCTCAGTTGTAAACTTACCACAAAGTTGATCAATCATTCATACACGAACAAGACGTTAGAACTACTTTATACAAAGTTTGAATAATATTCTTAAAATGTTAGAATACAAATAAAAAAAATAAGGGAACACTCCATTCATTAGATTGGAACTGAACATAGAGTTCTGATATATTCTTTAATTAAACCAGCATCACTGTTACATAATAAGAGACCAAAGATGAAAAGAAGACTCCGATGAATAAATATGCGAAGTGAAATTATGTTGTCTCTGTTGTCTGCTCAAGATCCATGTCGGCAACCTCCTCCGACGGCGACAGATTCAGATCAAAATCGGGGACGAAGGGATCTCCTTACGCGCCGGACGAAGACGCCGGAGCACAACTACTGCTCTCAACTGCTTCAGATGTTATAGCTGAAGCTCTGCTTGCAGATTCCATGATCTGTGAGCTCAATATTGTTGGCTGCAGTCTAGGTTTTTCAATCTCTTTGATGCTTTCAGTGTCGGCCAATGCACCATCACGGCCACCATCAATAGTCATGGTAGAATCCAAAACAGGGACCTTTCGGATGGTAAATCTCAGTGTCGAGTACACTGTGCCCAAAACTGACTGCAGTAAGTGCAGAATATACGTCAATATAACAATATTTGGTAACTAAGCAAAAATGAAAAAAGAAATTTATTCTGCAATTAATTGAAATAATTACCTTGGTGCCTCTGGGCTCGGCGCCCTCACCTGTTTGGGCCTTTTCTGATGGCCCCTGCATTTTCATCTTCATCTTCTTCTTTCTGGGCCCCACATCAGGCTTGTTCCCGCCACCAGAAAGATTCAACTCTCCTCCTCCTTCTTCTTCTACAACTGCAGGTGGTGCTTTCCCCTTCTCTCTCGCTCTCGCTCTCGCTCTCGCTTCATCGTCTTCACCTTCTTCTTCTTTCTTTTCAATGGCCACGGTCGATTTCCTCTTCAGTGCCTTTGTCTCAGGCTTCTTCGAGCTGCGTGATGATTCTGCTTTTGCTTTCGATTCCAGCAGTTGCACTATGTTCATGAACACGAGCATAGGATCACCGAAAGGGAAAGCATGATCTTCTTCTCCTCCTCCTCCTCCCATTGAAGAGCAGAAGAATTCTCTCAAAAAAAAAAAAAATGAGGAACACTGGGAAGATTGAAAGAAAACAACAAATAAAGAGCAAGATAGGGGAACGGAGAAGTAAAGGGGAGGTTTATATTAATGAAGTTAGATTCCTAATTGGGAACAGAGAATGACAACGGAATCCTAATGCTACTCTGAATCCCATTATTATTCAGGATACTAACTTCATTAATCAAAACCTACGAATAATGGATTCCTAATGAGACTCTAATTCGGTCTTATAATGGCTTAACCGGGCTTATGACCATAACCATTTATTACAAGAGTTAATATTTTATTTATCAAGATTTCATCTCTCTCTCTCTCTCCTCTCTCTCTCTCTCTCTCTCTCTCTCAACAATGGCGGCTTCTGATGCTGTTTACCCTTTCGATAACCCTCTCCTCAACGAGCTCGTCGAGGGCCTCGTCTTTCTGAAACACGGCGCTCCGCGGAACCCACTCCGGCTGCCGACGCTGTCGATCACAAAGAGGAAGAAAGATTCAATGCCCGGCCCCAAGGTTTGTTCCTCATTCTTGGATTTATGAATTTTCCTTCTTATTTTATAAATTTTCTAGAATAATTCTGACAGCAACGTGTCATTGGATTGATTGGATTTTTCTTTTTTCTATCTCTTAATCAAAGCATACCAGTAAAATTTCTGGAGGGAAAAAAAAAAAGCAGAAGGCCTCCTGTAGTTCACAATCCCGGTTCCCAAAAAAAAAAAAAAAAAAAAAAAAAAAAATCCTTTTATTTTGGTACTCTTATATGTTCTTTATTTTTCATGAATAAAGCCGGTAGCAATGTGGTTTTTAATTTTTATTGAATAAAGTTTGGTAGCAATGTGGCGATTATCCAATTGATTTTCTCAGTATTTTAAATCAAAATATGCAAGAGTTATTCTTTGAGTCTGTTTTACTCATAATGTTTGGTCTTAATTAAATGACAATGTGCATAACAGAAGACAGTAAGTTGTGTATCTGAACTGAATGTAGGGAATATATATCAATAGATACTGCAGTTCATCTGAATACTCATTAATTCAGACACCGACACAAACTAATTAAGATCAAATAACATCTTCTTTGATTTGATTAGAACTGATCTATTTAGAGATTTATCTTATTTGTACGTGTAATGGAAGTGATTTCAGTTGATGAAAACCATGCTTATATTTTTTTTCAAACTGCTCAAGGAAACTGAGAAAAAGAGGTATTGTTAAATTACTACTTCTCAAAATTAGTTTACCAAAACACTGCTGCAGTGTTTGGACAGAAAATCAGACGAAGTGGCTTAAGCGAAGGCTTGAAAACTAAAGCTGGATGCTTAAAAGGCCAACAAGAAAATGCAAGAGAAAAAAAAAAAGAAAGATAAAACCAAAGAAGAAAAAGCCATAGGGTGAAAAAGAAAGGAGAAACAAGAGAGGAATGGAGAAAAGAAAGAATTGAGATGGATGACAGGAAAACCAAGGATGAGGAAGAATAAACAGAGATGAGGAAAGAGAAGGAAAGAAAGAAAAGAAGGAGAGATGGGGAGATAATTATCACCAAGTATGGGATATATTACACACGTGTACATTCTTTCACACGCGCGCAAAAAAACAATCATAATGTATTCAAGATTCAAAATATGAAATTGAAATTAATAGCCTTATAAAATCTTTAAGTGTTTACACATATTCAATCACCAGTGGTTAGATTTCAAGACATAAGAGAGAATTTCCTTGACCCGTGCATTTAATACTCTCACATTTTCATCTCTCACTTCTCTTCAAGGACTTGCTTGGAAGAATAAATTTTTGGACAAAATTTAAGGCAGGCCTCACACTCTCAGCTTTCTCAAGAAAAACTGTGAGGTACAATCCGTATTCTTTTCTCAACTTTATAAAAACTACAAACAAATAAGAATTAGGATTTCATCCTTTTAGGGTATATGAACAATGCTTTTCCTTCTCATTTTTTGAGAACCAAATAAGGCCTAAGCCCCAAAATTAGACTTTTAAAAAAAAGTTTAAGATATATGGCCGCCTAGATGGCACTGCGTCCACTCTAGTAGCTTAAACTTGACAAAGATTGTCTCCTTGATTTCCCTTAGGGCCTTTTTGGCATTGAAAAAGGATTAGGAAAATTTAGAATGGGTCCCACATTATCAGCTTTCTTTTGAAAAGCTCTCGGGTGGGGATCTGATAGATTTCCACCAAGTTTCCTCTCATCCACGAGAGGAAATAGGTTGGAAAAAAAAAAAGTAGGCCCGGGCGTGGGGCCCACGCCTTTCCCTGTTTAAAAAACGCAATCAAACACAAATGCTGAAAATTTAATATGAGCCCCGCCAGAACCAGTTTCTATCATGAGGATTTCGCCAACCAAACATCCTCTTGATGTGAAAGTGACTTCACTCCACTTTCACAGTTCAAGTCCACTTTCGAATTGCCAAACATAGGATCATTGGGGGTACTTTCATAAAAAGATGTTGGAATCACAGGCCAGGAAACTTTGAATCTGTTCAAAACTTCACATGAAGAACATTTCTGTACCTGTATCAATGGGAAATACTAAGTAATGATTAGGGAAACTTTGTTGAAACCTGCGGGGAACATTGTAAAAACTCTCAGGAGACTCTTCTATAGTTTCAAATGCTATAAAATGCTAATTTCAAACATAATTCAACCAATAATCTGAAAGGAGAAAATGATATAATGGGCTTTTAGGATCTTTCATCCAATAAACTGTTGGTCAATTACCTGGCATCATGTAATTTTTTTCGTAAGAGGAACTTTATTAAAAAAAAAAATTTATTCTCGTGGCCAATTGTTTTTCTACTATGCATTCTTATTCCTTTATCATAAATTTAGAGATCAGTTTTGCCCCTTCTGTCTAGTACTAGCAAATTGAATTTCACTCTTGTATAATAAGGAAACTTTTGCATTTGTGTGCAATGTAAAAATTAATGATTCTTTTAGCCTGATGCAATCTACACAAAGGTTAGCAAACTAACTGGGCAATTTCAAACCTGTTATTTTGGGCTCCTGATGTGATTGTACAGGGGCCTCCAGATTAGGACATTGGACTAGGGGTGCGAACGGGCCAGACCGGGCCAAGTCAAAACCGCGCCCGCCCGCAATTCTCGGGCAGCCAGGCCTGGCCCGGGCCTAGTTCCCCTCCGGGGGACTCGGTCACGGCCTGGGAACCAACTCGGAATGGGAAGGATTCGGGCTCGAATCCTTTCTGACTATACAAGTCTATCTCTCTCTATAACGATGTTAATTAATCTTGACCCGAGGAATTTTTGAGATATCGGACAATTCAATTAGTATTTTTCAGGACGCACTTGAAGCCCAAGAAGTTCGCCAAGATGTAGAAGAAGTAGGAGGTAACTTGTCAGCGGCCGAACCAGGAATAAATTTTGGGGTGGGCTGCAATTTTTTATAACTTATGCTTATGAATTATATGAATTTATTAAAAGAATAAAACAATATTTTCCACTAAATCAGGGGTAGAAGTAGAAATAAATTTGACAAAAGAAAACTAAAATAGAAAGAGATTTAAGACAATATATGAGGAGAAAAAAGATTTAAGGAAATATATGGAAAACTGGGCCGGGCTGTAGCCCGGCCCAGCCAACCAATAGGTCCGCCCCTGGTCCTTGAGACAGAGACGAACATGGATACTCAAAATCATTGAGAAGGAAATGGAGATCAGAGCATACTTGTACTGTTGCTGGGGTCTGTCAAATCAACCGATTCGAATGAAGAAAAGAGAACCGTTCAAATGGTGGCTGCTTCAGTTTCAAATACAAAAATTGTTGAAATATCTGGTGTGAATCCATTCGCAAAATATACAATCAGAGATATTTGGCAGACTTTGCTTAGCTTGATGCACAATCCAAGATCAGCAGTGTTGCGCGCCGGACAACAACCACAAAGAAGAAACCCTAAATCTCAGATGTAAAAGAACAATACTATCAACATCAAATAACACACAATCCCAGAGAATAGCACAAACTCAGATTTAACGAGGTTCGGCCTTTTCGCCTACGTCCTCGGGGCAAGAAAGAGAAGGGTTTCTATTGATTTTTGAAATTAATACAATGTTTACAGCTCTAGTAATAAAGAGAGGTCTGCCTCTTTGCTATCTTCTCTTAACAAACCCTAAAAATCTATTCAATACTTAAACAGATTTCAAATCAGCACTTTCCCGAAACAACCTGACCCAACCGTCGGTCGACCGGCCGGTCGACCGACCCTATGCACCGGTCGATCGGGCCGGTCGACCGGCCTAAACGAGAGTTAGGCACATATACCCCGTGCATGTCTGCGGTCGACCGGGCCGGTCGACCGTTCTGCTGCTTCTGCCGACGGTCGACCGGGCCGGTCGACCGTGCGCATGCTGTGCTGATTCCTTTGGCTGCTGATGACATCGTCGACTTCCTTGATGACTTCCTCTCTCTTCCTACAATTCTCCACCTCGGTGAAGATTTCTCCAAATCTGAGCCGAACTGCAACGTACCCCAATCTATCGCCTGGCGAAATCGACAGACGATCTCGGCGAAATCAACACACGATCTCGGCTTGCGCGCACCGGACGAAATCGACACACGATCTCGGTGAAATCGACACACACGATCTCGGCTTAGAATCTGTAGCTCAGCTATCACTAGAATGCACCACACATGCCTTCCCTATATTTCACCTTAGGAGAACTTTCATGCATGCCGATCACCAAACGTGTCTCCAACTCAGCAACTTCACGACCTCACGAAGAACTCATCATGAGCCAACACTGACTCTCCAACTGACTAGCTCTATTTAGTCTATCTGTCTTCAGCTGACGGTCAATCAAGTCTGCGTAGAGCACACCGAACACCATCATCGGCTTCAACAACTGGATGCACACTACTCCTTATGTAAGCTCAACATCTTCTCACCAGAAGATCAACCTGTTCATCGAGATCACAACACCTCACCTCTACGTGAAGTCCAACTGGCCACAACACTTCACCTCTACGTGAAGTCTCTTTACCTCTACGTGAAACTCCAATCGGCCATAACTCTTCACCTCTACGTGAAGTTCCAACCAGCTTCTCGAGAACTCAAACAGCTTCATACGGGTTGCATCACCAAATGGTTTCACCTTTACGGCTGCCTACGTACCTTGCCCAAAGGATCAAGCCAACCGTAGTTCATTTAAATGAGCTCCATCAAGCTCAAGCACTTGTACCTGGATCTGCAGCAGCGAACCTGTGTGTCTGAGTCATATGAACCTCCTCGCGACCATCATGAAGAACAACGACCTTCAACTTGAGCTTATCGCGATTACAAGCTTGAGATTCATGCATCTTTACCCACAAGCGTGGTTTTGCCTTGGTTCCAATGGCTGCAAACAACTCGACATTCTGATCAATGTCTTCAACCTGTTCAGCATCAACCTGGGTTACATGATCTCCACCCAGTGTCACATCCGGTGAAGTCTTCTCTAATGTAGAACCAACTGGAGATGGTGGAGTAGCATCAACCTCCACCCGCTGCGATACTTCCTTGTCTCCGTCCTCTCCACCTGCTGAGAGACGGTTGACTTCAACACTGAAGTCTCTCCAAATGTGACATGCCTACTCAACACGATCTTCTTGTTTTCGGAGTCCCACAACCTGTAGCTATTCTTTGACACCCAAAAACACAAACCTCTTTGCTCGCAGATTCACCTTATCATTCTTAGCACTGAAGTATGTCGGACTTTCAAATTCCCGTAGCAAACCACGATCTTGAGCAGCTTTCTCAGACCAAATTTTCAATGGAGCTTTACCTCCTATCGCAGTTGATCTATTCATGAGATTGCTAACATACACAGTCGCCTCAGCCAAAACGATTTGTCTAATCATGCATTAGACAACAACCACCGAACCTTCTCCAGCAAGGAACGGTTTACTTCCTTAACCAACCCATGTATACCGTTGTGAAGTGAGTAGCAATACCTGTGTTCTGACCAAATCGTAGGAATTGCTTCATGTCTCTTTCAACATTACCAATCTGTAGCTCATTGATCTTCCTACCAATCTGTTTCTCCATTCTTCCTCTCCACTTCACCAACATATCTAGGGCTTCACTCCTTTGTCTCATGGGATATATCTAACAATGTCTAGATAAACAATCAACAAAAGAGACAAAGTACCTGTGACCTCCAAGCGATGCAGTCTTAGCAGGTCCCCAAACACTTACGTGAACACAATCAAGAAGGCCTTCTGAGCGGTGAGTACTGGTGCTGAATTTCACCTTCTTCTTGTCCAGAACGCTGTGTTCACCTTCCAACTTGCAGGTAGCAGCACCTTCCAACGATCTTTTCTTTGCAAGAGCTTGCAAAGACCTTTCACCTCCATGTCCAACCTTTACCTGCCAGACCTCCGTGCAACCATCATCTGAAGAACTAGAATCACCTGACCTGTAACCGTACTACCCTTCAAGTAGTAGACATTGTCCTGGCGGACGCCCTTCATCACCACCATCGAGCCTTTGATCATCTTGAGAACACCATCTCGAATAGATATCATCAGACCCAATGCTTCTAAAGCACCAACAGAGATTAGGTTTCTCTTTAATTGAGGTACATACCTCACTTCCTTCAGTTTTCTTACCATCCCATCAAACATCTTGATTTGGATTGTACCTACACCCTCCATGATACATGGATGATCATCGCCTATAACGACTGAACACCCCTCCAGCTTCTCAAAGCTAGAAAAGCCAATCCCGATTAGGGCACACATGGTATGTAGCACCTGTATCCAAATTCACTCATTTTCTCCTGAGTAGACAATGATGGGAGTAGTGACTAAGAATGAGAAAACGACGAGTCCGAGTCTGATCCATCTGCCTGTGAAGTACTGCTCTGAGTACTGACCACCTTTGCAAGATTTGCTCAGTCTTAGACTCCTTCTTCTTCCCTTTAGTCTTTGGACAGTCCACTTTCCAGTGCCCTAATTCTCTGCAGAAGGCACACCGGTTCTACTTCAGATCCCTATAATTCGGCCTGAACTTCGATCTCCCTCTATAATCTTTACCCTTCCTATATGAACCCCTGCCTCTTACTGCTAGCGCCTCTGCTGATGAGCTTGACTGAGAAGGCTGTCTCTTCTTTCTCCTCGTCTCATAATTTGCCAAAGCAAACGACACTTCATGATAGTTAAGAGTCTGTCTACCATTTATGAAGGTTAAGGTGAATGTCTCATACTCTTCCGCAGGGAGAGAGAGTTCAAGAGGATTACCGCCTTGTCTTCTTAATCTATCTTGACATCCACATTGACCAAATCCGTAAGAAGTTTTCGTGTAGCGATTAGATGTTCATTCACGGAGCATCTCTTCTTCATCTGAAACCCGTACAGCTTGCTCTTTAGCTGCAATCTCGATTCAATACCCTTGGTCAGATATTTCCTTTCAAGGATCTCCCACAACTGTCTCGCAGATGTCTCGTGTAACACAAGATATTTGATGTCTTGTGTTAGACACGATCTAATCAAGCCACATGCAGATCAGTTCATCTTCTCCCACTCTTCTTCAGTGGTTGTGCTTCGCTTCTTCTCTAGAAGTAGAGTATCCTCGAGGTTCGATGCATTTAGGGCATCCATCACCTCACACCTCTACATGCCAAAATTGTTAGTGCCGTTCAACTTCACCACGTCAATCCTCGGATGAGGATTCATGGTCCTAACTGATGTACTTTCTTCTGCCATCTCTCTAACTGGATTCTCTTATGTAATACGGAATACCAACGTGTCTCCAAATTAGCACTTTCCCGAAACAGCCCGACCCGACTGTCAGTCGACCGGGCCAGCGACCGTGCCTAACCGAGAGTTAGGCACTTTCAGTCGGTCGACCGGGCGGTCGACCGATATACCCCGTGCATGTCTGCTGTGCACGTCTGTGCACGACGGTCGACCGGGCGGTGGATCGTTCTGTTGCTTCTGCCGACGGTCGACCGGGCCGGTCGACCGTGCGCCTGCTGTGCTGATTCCTTTGGCTGTTGATGACATCGTCGACTTCCTCGACGACTTCAAATTAGCACTTTCCCCTCTCTTATGTAATGCAGGTCATCAGCAGCCAAAGGAATCAGCACAGTAGGCGCACGGTCGACCGGCCCGGTCGTCGGCAGAAGCTGCAGAACGGTCGACCGGCCCGGTCGACCGTCGAGCACGGACGTGCACAGCAGACATGCATGGGGTGTATCGGTCGACCGACTGAAAGTGCCTAACTCTCGGTTAGGCCCGGTCGACCGGCCCGGTCGACCGGTGCATAGGGTCGGTCGACCGGCCGGTCGACCGACAGTCGGGTCGGGCTATTTCGGGAAAGTGCTAATTTGAAATCTGTTTAAGTATTGAATAGATTTTTAGGATTTGTTAAGAGAAGATAGCAAAGAGGTAGACCTCTCTTCATTACTAGAGCTGTAAACATTGTATTGATTTCAAAAATCAATAGAAACCCCTCTCTTTTCTTGCCCCGAGGACGTAGGCGAAAAGGTCGAATCTCGTTAAATCTGAGTTTGTGCTATTATCTGAGATTGTGTGTTATTTGTTGTTGATAGTATTGTTCTTTTGCATCTGAGATCTAGGGTTTCCTCTTTGTGGTTGTTATCCGACGCGCAACAAGTGGTATCAGAGCATCCCAGATTCTTCGTGGGATTTTCTGGCGATTCGGAGAGCATAGGGTGCTAATTTGGTGGAGATTGTGTGTTGATCTCAGATCAGCTTTGGTCTTGTTCGTGGATCGTGTGTTGATTTTAGAACAACGCAAGGAGTGCTCAAGGAATCATTGGTGGAGTAGATCTGGTCAGAAACTCATTCTAGGGTTTCGTGAGAAGGTAAAAATCTTTTTTTAATCAGAGTTGCTTATCTATCTCCGTTTGGCTTCCGCATACATAAAGGATCCAGTAAGAGAAGATAGCAAAGAGGCAGACCTCTCTTCATTACTAGTGCTGGAAATATTGTATTGATTCACAAAATCATAGAAACTCTCTTTCTTGCCCCGAGGACGTAGGCGAATTGGCCGAACCTCGTTAAATCTGATTTTGTGCTCTTTCTCTGGGATTGTGTGTTATTTGCTGTTGGTGGATTATTCTTTTGCATTTGAGATCTAGGATTTCCTCTTTGTGGTTGTTGTTCGGCGCGCAACAAGCAGCACACATGATCACATGATGAATGAGCGAGACAAATAACATGTTACAGCCTTCAGGGCCCTTCACTTTTTGCTCCCCTTCAAAATATTTAGCTGTTGGCAGTTTGTTTGCGTTTAGTTCTTGCTATTATTTCCCATCAAAAGTTCAAAAATTAGAAGGTTGACAACAAGATAGTAACAGAGGAGTTGAAGCATTAGCATACAAAATAACCAAAAGAATCCAGGTCGGAGAGGATCAATTACAAGACCAGGCGTCCTCCTCCTCCTGCTCCTCCACCTCCTCTTCTTCTTCTCTCCAATGCAGAGCAGAGGCCTGAGCCCCGTCAGCGGCCGCGAGCGGCTGCTGCTGCAGCGAGCCGACCGACTGCCCGCTCCAGGACCGGCGTATGGGGTACGAGACCCGGGCGTTGCACGGCACGTCCTGGGGGAGGCAGTGGGAGCGGTGGAGGGCGCAGCCGCAGTTGCGGTGGTACGGCCTGCGGCGCACCCCCTGGTCACCGGACGAGACGCTGCCGTCGAACACGCATTGGTGGTGGTACCATCCCTGCGCCCCTGCGGCAGCTGTGGCCATGGCAAGCTCGCTGCAAGCAGAGATCTGCTTGCAGCGCTGAGCTCTCTCTATTATTCTCCCTCCCTCTCTCTCTCTCTCTCTCTGCCTCTCTTTTTCTGTGTTGGTGCTCAGAGTTGTGCGTATTATATAGGGGAGAACGAGTCATGTGAGTGCAGGTGGTGGCTATTTGTATGGAATCTGTCAGAATTGGCTGGCTGTGAGGAAAATGTGAATGTTATGTTGATGGCTTCAACTCCTCAAATGCCGAGTGAAGGGGATCGATCACAAAGGGCAACGTGCGAGCAGACGAAGTGCACGTTGTGGGAAGAGATCAAAATGGTGTTGGATCTGAAAGCGAGTTAAAAGACAAAAAAAGAAAAAGAAAAGAAAAGAAAAGAAAAACGTGGACGGTGAGCTAACGTTTTTTGTGTTTGGACTGGTCTCCAAGTGTTCAAATAGTGAAGTTTGTAGGAAATGGACGAAAGAGTGTTGAATACACTATTGGAAGCTAGGAGCATGTGCCTTGATTGATGCTCAATGTATGTAGAATTCCTTGAATTATTGTTGTCCTCGTTGAAGTTTTTTTTAATAGGCAGCAACTTCGAAAACATCGAGATGGATGCGTCCATCGTGTCGGCAGAACTCCACCGGTTCGAACTCGAGCTTTAAGCTCAGTGCTGGACGCAGAATGTTTTTTTTTTTTATTAGAACATAAAGTTAATTTGATAAAGCTTATGATAAATTTTTGAAATTTACTTGCTGAGAAAAACGAGTTATTAGGAAGGAAAAATGATATCAGACTTGAACTTGTTGTTGTACCAAATTTCACAAGAATGTTTACACGTGAGTATGTATGCATATATGTTGTTATGTCAGAGTTGCTAGTTACAAGAAGTTGGTTGAGGGTTGATATACTTTAAATTTTTATTTTCATCATGATATTGTTTCTTGAAATTTGTTTTAGGTTCATTCCTATAGGAGCCATAATTTCACGTACTTTTTTCGTTATCCTTCTATCCTCTGAAGAATCAATCTGACTGATGTAGGAAGTCAAGGCAGCAACAACAGAATATCAAGGTTCAAAAACATTTCAGACACAGATCTCGTTCGATTGAGCAAACGAGTTAAAGCTGCCGTCGGCCCGCGATCGACTAACCAGAAAGCAGATAAGAGACAAGAAAAACTGAGTCTCTTGCCGGTCGACCAACAATGTAAATTTGACCAAGCACTCAACCGCCCGTAGCGTATCGGCTATTTCAGATTCTTTTAGGATTTGATTTCGATCCAATTTTGGATTCCAATTTGTCTCGTTTCCTTTTATTTATTTCTAGTTTCCTCGTTACATTAGAATTCTACTTTTTGAAGCCTACTTAAGGTCATTATATCTTTGTTTTTAGGATCTAATCATAAATTAAGTTTTTCTCTCTAATTGCTCGTGGCTTCGAGTTGTTTATCGAGTTGTTTATCTTGCTCATGGATTCGAGTTGTTTGCTCGTGAATTTGAGTATTATCCTACCTGAAAGTTTGTTGACGCTAGAACGAGATCTAACCGGTGTCATTCGCTTCCTAATTTGCATCAAATGGTAACAGAAATACGACAACTTTCCGACGATGACAAGAGAAGACGATGTTTGCAACGCCTATTCACAAGGATGGTTGATGTTGAAGGAAACATCTGCACTATAAAATATACCTTGGATCTTATGGTCTAAGAGATCAAGAAGTTATCTCTCATTATTGATGACCGAAGTCTACTTGATGGAACATACCGAAACGACATGATCGTCAATCAACTCAATCTCCACCACAACAACCACCACCACCATCAGAACATCCTTTACAGAATTTTTAATATGAAGATCTTTCCGATGAGAAAAAATTGAACAACACCTTCTATCTAAAAGACGACTTCAAAGGTGAAGCTTACAGTGGAGGAATGTCTTACAGGTGAGGCCATAGGCGGATGGCCAATTTTGATCCTAACAGGAGAGAAGGATTTTCTTTTTCTAATCATGATAGGAAAAGAGACTACTCAAGTCCTAATGAATATACGATGAAGCTTGAGATTTCTTCCTTTAGTCGGAACCTTGAGATCGAATTCTTTTGGATGGCGTTTATGAAGTGGAGAAGTTTTTCGACATGACTTACGTCCCCACGGAGAAGCATGTCAAGTTCGTTGCATACAAGCTCAAGGGCGGAGCAACATCATAGTGGAATAATTACAAATCACAAGGAAATTTCTAGGTAAACCATCCGGAATGACGTGGAGGTGCATGAAGCAACTACTTCAAGGTATATTTCTTCCACCTGACTATCAATAATTCTGTACAATCAATTTGAACATTGCCAACAAGGGTCAAGGACTGTCATGACATACACAGTAGAGTTCTATCGGCTATCATCCTGTTGCAATCTATCCATGATGGAGGAACAACAAGCGATGAAGTACATAAAGTACTCTATTTAAGAATGCATGATCCTTCATGACGTATTCTCCGTTGATGAGGCCCACAACAAAGCCTTGAAAGTCAAGAGATTACAAAATAGGGCTCCACTTTTCAAGCGTCTACACCAATTGAAGAGTCAACAAGTGGCACAAGAGTTCAGCTGGGTTCGACAACGGTAGACCGATCTCCAGCCCATCAGTCGACTAACATCCCTGCATCCGCGCCAACAATATCAATCACCGCCACTGTAAAGAGCAAAGTAAATCCATATATTAAACCTGAGTTGGCAAGTGCTACAGGTATGGAGAACCTGAATATAGGTCCAATGAATGCCCTAAGAAGAGACAACCCAATTTGACGAATTATGAAGATGACGGGGAAGAAGAGGTCGAGATTAAGGATCTAGATGAATCCAACTTTGTCGAAGAGCAAGGAGACTTGGTAGCTTGTGTGTCCCGAAATTGCTATGCAATCAGAAGTTCTCTGACAATACACAACGACATCAAATCTTTTACTCAAGGTGTACGGTCCTAAACAAAGTGTGTAGCCTCATCATTGATAATGGAAGCTATGAAAATATTATGTCTAGAGCACTTGTAGAATATTTAAAGTTAGAGAAAGAATCACACCCTCTGCCTTACAACCTTGGTTGGATCAAGAAAGGGCCTTCCATCAAGGTGACAGATTTTTGTAATGTTCCTATTTTAATTGGCGAATTTTACCAAGACTTCGTTGCATGTGATGTGGTTGATATGGACAAGTGTCAAATTCTTTTTTTTTTTTTTTTTTTTTTTTTTTTTGGGGGGGGGGGGGGGCATGGCAACATGATATTGATGCAATCCATAAGGGTAGAAAGAACATCAACATGTTCACTTGAAAGAGCAAAAGAGTTGCCGTGAGACCAGCTCTACTTATTCCAAAATCTACAAAAGAAAAGGAGCCTAAACTCATATCAATATGCAATTGAGGCACATCGAGATTTGGGGTCACATTTTTCCTCAGGTAGAGTTTACTAAAGACAGTATTGTTAATCGTTTAATTGATCAGAAATCGAGGATGAGTTCTTTTGAAGAAGGAGGGACTGATAGAGAAAAGGCAAGGCAACAACAACAAAATATCAAGTTTAAAAAATAGGCCAGACATAGGTCTCGATCGACCGCCCGGTCGACTGAGCAAACGAGTTAAAGTTGTCGGTCGACCGCGCGCACCTGCAAGAAAGCAAAAAAAAAAAAAAAGAAGAAATTGAGTCTCTAGCTGATCGATCGCCCGGTCAACCGGCAATGTAATTTGACTAAGCGGTCGACCGCTTGCTTGTCTGCCCGTCAAGTATCAGCTATTCATATTTTGTTTAAGATTTGGTTTTTGGATCCGTTTTGGAGCCAATTTGTTTCATTTTCTTTCTTTTTCTTTCTAGTTTTCTAGTTAGATTAGAATTCTACTTTTTAAAGCCTATTTAAGCCTATTTTATCTTTATTTTTAGGATTAGTTTTAATCAGTAAAATTGAGTTTTTCTCTCCAATTGCTTGTGAATTTGAGTTGTTTATTTTTGCTCATTGATTCGAGTTGTTTTGCTCGTAAATTCGAGTATCCTATCTGAAGGTAATTTTAGGGTTCGTTGGAGTTAAAACAAGATCTAGTCGATGTCATTCGCTTTCTTATCTGCACCACTGATGTACTTAAGATTTGGACCCGAAACATTTATTTTCCAAGGAGAATTCACAATAATTCATTAATGTTGTACATATATTAAGTGGGTACTACTAGTTTATTATTAATCCATCATTCAAGTGTTAGGTCCCAACTCAAAGCATTTTTTTTTTCTGAAGTCATCAATACACCCCATCACTCGCATCAGCAACAAGGGGTTGGCTGTTTACTCGAAAAAATCTTGAAGTCTCCGAAATGACTCTTTTTTATGCTTTTCTCTCGTTTGTTTCACTCAGAAGAGAGATTTGATAGATGTTGAAGAGATTTGATAAATCGGCATGAATTCTATACAGTGAGTGCCATTAGGTTAGAAGATGCGCAAAAAGTGGAGGTGGATTATGTTAAATCTTTTATCCAAATTTTCAAATTTAATTTTTGAAAATTAAAACATTAAATTAGCAAAAAACAATGCTAGAAATATAAATAGATATTACTTTAAAGTGACATTTTGATGCTAAAACAAACAAATAAAATTCTAAAAGTACTTCAAATTTTGAAAATATTAGCTCAAAAAACATCTGAAGGGATCAAGTATCGAAGACTCTTGAAGCACTTCAAATAAATGTGAAGAGGATCATAAAGTGGAGGGGATGTCAATGGTGAACCTTCCTCTTTCCCTTCTCCTTTTGCTGTCATCATTTTACTCGAGATCTAATTAAAGTACTACGTCTAATGAAGTTTTGTAGGCTTAATGGCTGGTGGAGACTGTGGAGTACTCCTCTGGCTTTACAACTTCAAGTCCAATATTGTTGGGCTCATCATGTTCAGTTAGGAACTTTGGATCATAAGATCCAATCATCACCAGAGGATCAAATATGGGTGGAAGCAGATATAATCAGATATAGTTAGTGATGCATTTTCAGATTTCAAAAGATTTTCTTTCTTCGATGTTACATTAAAGAGGTTTAACGAAACCAAGTACGAGTGTGAGAGATTTTAAAAGTCAATAGTAGTATTTTGAAAATAAAAGAAAAATGTCACATCGATGGAGGCAGCGCGGCGCTTTAGCGGCCCCAGTGCTCAGGCGGCGGCCTCCTCCAGCTAGTCCCCATGGTCGTCATCACATGCCTTTGAAGCTGACGGTGATGAGGACCCGACATCGGCCGACACTGTCTCCATTCGCAGGCCGAGAATCTCTAGAAGCCGCCCGTTGTCGGCCTCTACCCTGGCACTCTCGATCTGCGTCATTGTTGCCTTCTGTAGGCTGTCTAAAAATCACTGAAGACAAATCATCAGATAACAGAATCCATACTTCAGACATGAGGCGAATCAAAATCACTTGTGCAATGCTAAGACGCAGGGCTCGAAGCCTGCGCCCCAACATCCCTCCAAAGCCAAGACGCAGGGCTCAAAGCCCGCGTCTCCGAACCACTTCAGTGTTCAGACACAAACTTGAAGCTCGCGTCTCAGACGCGAAGCTCGAGGCGCGCGTCTAACATCACATCAATGAGGAAACACAGAGTTTGAGGCTCGCGTTTCAACGCCACCGCAGAGACCAAACGCGGAGCACGGGACCCGCGTCCAACATCACCTCAACGGCTAAACGTAGAACTCAAGCCTGCATTTCAACTGCAGAGGAGCCCTGCGTCTCAGTATAATTACCCTCATTACTGGGTGTCAAATACTACCCACGTAATGAAGAGAGTTAAACCCCCATTATGAAAGATTTTTAGGAGAAAGTTTTACCCCTAGAACTCCCATAAATAGCTTAGTTTGCTATGAATAGGGGTCAGAATTTTTCAGCTAAGGAATATTGGCTTTGCAAAAGTTCAACTCTTCTATATAAACTTGCTGAGTTCAAGTTCTTGCCCTAAGTCTCTTTGAGATTCATTGAATAGGAGCTGTGCTACTCCATCAGTGATCCAAAGAGAAAAGTTCTGAAGAAGCTTGGCGTTCACCCGGTCAACGGAAAACAAGAATCACTTTCCACCGCTACGCAAAGAACCCAACCTTAAATAAAGAGGAGATTTGAGCTTGAGTGTCTTCTCTCTTGTAGTTGAAATTTGAGTTGTTATAACTTTTCATTGATTCAAGGAATTTTGTAAATACTTTCAACTTTCCTCCCCGTAAAAGAGATGTCGACTCTGCTAGGGACTACTTTCTCCACTGACGAGCAAGTTTTGGCGCAAGGCGACGTCAACTTCATGGAAAAAACGATCGAGTCACTTGTCATGAATTCAACCAGGCAAGGTACGAGGAGTTCTCTCTTCTGGCTCTAAGAGCCCCAGAGTGGCGCGACAATACCGCAGGGTCTCCTTAGAGATCCGCTCTCAAGTCTCTTTCGAGAGTTCTTCAAAGATGGCCTGCGCAAACAGCGTCATTTCTAGCCGCGTTGCCCGCATGGCCCGCGTCAACGTCTCCCACGAGACACACAGCTCAATGACGTTGAAGGCCAATCTCACCGTGTCTCTCTTCTCAAGATTCCTCAACTCTAGGTTACCGGGGGTTCCCAATAACTCATGAAGCATAACTGGAATGTTGAATGTTAACAAAGGCATCGGGCACATCGACAACAGATGGAAGAAGCTGAAAAAACATCTGTCCAGCAGATAAAGGACGCGAGGCTCCAGGCCGCGTCTCTTCTGAACTGCATCAGACGCGCGAAGTCCACGTCTGGATACCAAAACGCAGAACTTATGAGGCTCGCGTTACTGAGGCCCTACCTCGCAGACACGATGTTCAGCCACGCGAGGTCCACGTCTCTTCTCAGAGACAAGAGATCTGCGTCTCTACGTCAGA
Organism: Agave tequilana; assembly: GCA_038442645.1. Lineage (NCBI taxonomy): Eukaryota > Viridiplantae > Streptophyta > Magnoliopsida > Asparagales > Asparagaceae > Agave > Agave tequilana. The sequence goes on along the minus strand of JAVJIF010010886.1, from coordinate 48,235 downwards.
ACGTAGGACTCATGGAGTCTGTGCTTCTCAAGTATCGCCAGATAAACACGACAATCAGCGACGCGAGGTCCGCGTCTCTCTTAGCAAAGACACGAGACCCGCGTCTCAAAACCAAAACGCGAGAGTCGCGAAGTTTACGTCTGGATACCAAAACAAAGAACTGTTGCACCATCTGATGAGCCAATCTTCCACGATGTCTATGTCTGAAGCTAATTCTATCAATGCGCTTCCAGATCCCCTTTCAATAATCGTGCGCGAATGGTCTCTGTAGAGCTAGAAACTGTTCACTGAGCGCAGGGACATGGCCAGCAGCAGGTTCTTTCGATGCCGAAGTTTGACAGACACCCCGGGATTGTTACTGTGACACCTCCGAGGCGACAACCGCAGGATGTAACGCCCCGATCCGGAGGGTACGGAGACGTTACTGCGACGTATATACGCAGGTCAGAAATACCCTCACGTATATACGCTAAGCATCAGTACAGACAAGAATCAGAGTACGGAAACACGTGGCAATATACATTCCAACATAAGGATTACAAAGTTATCACAGAGCGTGATATATAGGTACATGTACATTATATCACAGTCAGGTACAAAAGTAAAAATTACAATTTGTACAGCAAAAGGTGCTCACGGGCTGAGAAGAAGATCCCCGAGCTAGCAGGAAGTTTAGGAACAGAAGGAGCTAGGGCAGACAGCCTGCTCCGAGAGATAGGCTTGGTCTTCAGTGGAGGGCTCCTCTTCAATCCAGGCTTTAGAACCTGAACATGCAAGTTCAGGGGAGTCAGAACTCCCTAACAATTATGTAGGTGAAAGCCAAGTGCCATGTAAGATAAGTATATGCATGTGTTGATATGATCAAAATAATATTAAGCATCAATAACTGTGTTGAGTGTACATGTACAGTAAGCATGAAATGGAGGTGATAAGGCCTGAATAAATCTATTGCTGTCATCTTCAATATTTATACTTATTACTCGTTCTACCCATATGTCTAGGTATGTGTAATAGCGTCCCAGTATACATACATCCACATATGAGTAAACCGAGGCTGTTATTGGAAACCAACGGGGGTATCAACGAACAATGTTTACAGTGGGTCCCGTACATGCCCGGGACCACGGTCCAGGACGTTCATTGCTGGTGCATGGAACCGGCCGCAAGGCCTACAGGAGGGTCTTATAGAATGCCCTTATCAAGATGGTACCAAGAAGGAGGGAGCCAGCACTCCCCTCAGTCGCCTGGAGGCCCACAGGTCAGACTGGGAATTTAGTTGCACAACATGCCTAGTGCCACTGTAAACACGAACATATATTGATAGCCGCAAATTTCCCCCGACCCGATGCAAGTTATTCCTTTTTATGATTTAATATATTTAATTATCAATTTACGGGAAAGCAAGTGCCTGGTAAGATCAGGAGTTAAAGAGTCATGAGTATTGTCATTTCAAGTCATCGCATATAATCCAGGATAGAAAGTACAAGATTCCCGTAAACGTGACAATCTAAAGTCAGGTATCAATATGATATTGCGGGGTAAGCATCCAGTAGTAGAATGATGCATGCATGTGTGCCAGGAAAATGATATAATAATAGTCAATCGTGACAAAGTAGGAAAATCTGAAGGAAGGCGAGAACACTCGCCTAAAACTTCAAGTAACACCGGGAAATCCCAAGTTCCAGAATTTAAGTAACCAACGCGATTATATATATTAAAAAGAGGAGGAGAAGGATGAATCAGTAAGGTGAGGATGAAGACGCGGGGTTACAGACGCGGGAAAGTGGGCAGACGCGGGAAGTGAGCAGACGCGGGAAAGTGAGCAGACGCGGAAAAGTGAGCAGACGCGGGAAAGTGAGCAGACGCGGGAAAGTGAGCAGACGCGGAAAAGTGAGCAGACGCGGAAAAGTGAGCAGACGCGGGAAAGTGAGCAGACGCGAAAAGTGAGCAGACGCGGGAAAGTGGGCAGACGCGGAAAAGTGAGCAGACGCGGGAAAGTGAGCAGACGCGGAAAGTGAGCAGACGCGGGAGAGTGAGCAGACGCGAAAAGTGAGCAGACGCGGGAAAGTGAGCAGACGCGGAAAAGTGAGCAGACGCGGGAAAGTGGGCAGACAGAGAACAAAACTGGCTTTTGAGGGTTGTGGTTGTTGATATAAAAATACAAGTAAAATGACAAGTGAGGAAGATGAGTTCTTTGCCAGGTTTGTTACCGAAACGATTACCGAAAATCAACGGTGATAACTCGGCCCCACCCAAAAGGAGGGTACCGGCCCAGAGTCTTGTCAACGAAGAAGAACGCGGCCCCAATCCAAAAGGAGTGGCCGGTCCTCACAAATGAAGGAAGAGAGTTTGAGGGTGCAAGTCTAGTGCAATTTGGCAAAATGAGATTTTGCAAACGATGTTGCGGGGAGGGGAGCGAATCTATAGTCCGTTAGAAAGAGGTCGACGAGGAGGTGAAGGTGGTATGCTTGGTGGTGGCTACGGTGGTGCAGGGGGTGGTGGAAAATGGTGGTGAAGCTTGGTGGAGAAATGGGTTCTTTGGATGTTCCTTGGTGAAAAGAGGTTGAAGAAGGTGGTGTGGAGGTGTTTTTGTTGGTGGAAATGGAGGAGGAGGTGAAGGGGAAGAAGGTGGAAGAGTTGGTGGAGGAAGTGGTGGTGGAAATGGAGGGAGAGTGGAGGTTTGGCCGGCCAAAGGGGAGGTTGGCTGCTGTTATGCTGCCAAGCTCTCTGTTGGAAGAAAGGAGGAGAACAAAAATAATGAAGGAGAGAGAATAAGTGGTGTATATTTATATGCATGAGTGTTATGATTATTACAACATAGCCATTCATAAAATCATGAGTTGCGTCCCTTAAAAGGAGTCGCGTCCTCATGCAAAAGCTGCGTCTAGCTGTTGCTGGACGCAGTAAACAAACCTGCGTTCAAGAAAAGACAAGGTTGCGTTTCAAAAGAAAAGGACAAGGCATGGGTGATTGGACTTGAGTTGAATTGGCCCATAAGCATTTAATGCAGCAAGGGGTGGATCACTGCATTAATGATGGATCCACTGGCGAAGCTCGCGTTTGAGGAAGGAGAGAGGAAAATGAGAAAAAGAGATAAGTGAGATACTTGGATAAATTCTCGGTATCTGGGAAAATACCGAAAACTCCAGAAATGACAAAAAATTGGAGTATCTCAGAAAGCTATCCAAAAATTCACAAAAATCACAAATATTATGAAATGACTTTTGGTGAAATTGGTTTCTAGAAATTCTATCTCATTTTCAAAATAAAAATCCTGGAATATACTGGGATCGGTGTCTACACCGGGTAGGCTGAATTTTTGATAAAATCTAAAATTCCCAGAAAATGTCAAAGGAAGAAAACATAATTCTAAGAAGGAATGTGAAAGCGAAATCCGGAAATTTGGTTTCAATAGCAAATTAAAATTCCTGGAATCAACCAGTGATACTGGCCGACACCGGTTTTGAAGATTTACAATTTAATTTCGAAAAATTCCAGAAAATCATGAAAAATCTAGAAATATAAAAAATAATATTTGAAACTAAAATTAGTCAAATCTGAATACCAAACAGATCAAATCATGCAGTACTGTTATATGAGTAAGTATTTAAATAGCAGAAAATAAAATAAAATAAATAATAATAATAAAATGCACCAAAAATCAGGATACGTAACTGTGCACGTATACCGAGGATGGGGTGTTACAATCTATCCACCTTACAAAAAAATTTCGTCCTCGAAATTTCAGGAAGGGAAAGATGACGGTAGAGAAGAATAGGAAGAAAGGGTTTTACCAACTAAGTTGAAAATAGTTGAGGGTAACGCTCACGAATAACGTCCTCTCGTTCCCACGTAGCTTCTCCTGGGGCATGCCTATTCCAAGAAACTAGTACCAATGGTATTGCCCGATTTTTCAGGTTTTGACACTTCTATCCAGAATGGCCATCGGCTGCTCTTCGTAGGATAAATCTGGTTGTAGTTCCAATTCTGAGTGATCTAGAATGTGACTTTCATCCTTGACATACTTCCTCAACTGTGATACATGGAATACATTATGTACCCTTCTAAAGATGGTGGCAATGCCAATAGTAAGCCACATCTCCCACGCGATCCAAAATTTCAAATGGTCCAATGTATCTCGGACTAAGTTTTCCGCGAGTACCGAATCGGATTACCCCTTTGGTTGGTGATAATCCTTAAAATACGTGATCGCCTGTTTTGAATTCCAATGGTCTTCTATTAGTGTCTGCCCAACTCTTCTGTCGGCTCTGTGCTGCCCGGAGATGATCTCTGATAATTCGGACTTTATCTGTTGTCTGAACTAGAACATCTGGTCCCATAATCTTCTTTCGCCGACTTCATCCCAACATATTGGCGACCTGCATTTCCTGCCATATAGTGCTTCAAATGGTGCCATCTTGATACTGGCCTGATAGCTGTTATTATAAGAGAATTCTACCAATGAATATAGTCTTCCATGACCCTTTAAATTCTATCATACAGGCTCGTAACATGTCTTCAAGGATTTGGATAGTTCGTTCAGATTGTCCATCTGTCTGAGGATGATATGAGGTACTGAATTTCAGACGAGTTCCCAAATTTTCTTGGAGACTTTCCCAGAAATGTGATCGGAATCTCGTGTCTCTATCTGACACGATGCTAACTGGAATTCCATGCAGTCGAACAATTTCTTTCATGTATATCTGCAAGAACTTCTGTTGTCTGACCTACTCTGAAGGTAGAAAGTGAGCTGCTTTTGAGAGGCGGTCAACGATCACCCATACTGCATTGTTACCCTTTAGGACTGCTGGGTTAGAGCTGTAACAAAATCCATGGTGATATGTTCCCACTTCCATTCGGGTATCGGCAACGGTTGAAGAAGTCCAGCTGTTCTCTGATGTTCTACTTTATTTGTTGACAAACCAGGCATTTTGCCGCATACTGGGCTATCTCCCTCTTCATGGCATTCCACCAAAAATTCTGCTTCAAGTCTTGATACATTTTATTTCCTCCTGGGTGTATGGAATACGCCGAACTGTGTGCCTCTGCCAAACTTTCTGCCGGACTTCCCCTGGTGGCACACAGATTCTGTTACCAAAATAAAGTGCATTATCCGAATGAATACAGATATCAGTCCTTAATCCAGCTTCTACTTGAGCCCTGAATTTCTGCAATCTGGGGTCTCCCTTTTGAGCTTCCTTAATTTCACTTATCAGGGTTCGTTGAATCTGAAAGGTCATTAATTGACCTGACTCATCAGCTCCTTGTATTAGTATCAGTCTAACTTTATGATTTCCGAAGCAATTCCTTCTGTTGAGTCAGTTGTAATAACACTTTATTCTCTGGTCTCCTGCTTAATGCATCTGGGACTGTATTGTCCTTACCAGGATGGTACTGTAAGTCTATGTCATAGTCGGCCATCAATTCAAGCCACCGCCTTTGCCTCATGTTTAATTCTTTCTGTGTGAAGATATACTTAAGACTCTTATGATCAGTATAGATCAATACTTTGTCCCCCAAAAGGTAGTGTCTCCAGATCTTTAATGCAAATATTACCGCCGCCAGTTCTAAGTCATGGGTGGGTAAATTCTCTCATGTAGCTTCAATTGCCTAGATGCATAAGCTATGACATGACCATGCTGCATTAATACACATCCTAGGCCTTTTCCGGATGCATCACTATATATAACCATCCCTCCTGTTCCCGAGGGAGTCTTCAGTATTGGAGCTGAAATTAGTCTTTCCTTCAATTGTTCAAATGCTGCAGTACACTCCTCTGACCATTGATACCTTTCTCCCTTTCTGGTGAGCTTTGTTAAAGGGACTGCGATTTTGGAGAAGTCTTGTACAAATCTTCTGTAATATCCGGCTAATCCAATAAAGCTTTTAATTTCTGTTACTGTCCTGGGGATTGGCCAATCTTTTACTGCCTGGATCTTATTAGGGTCGACTGAAATTCCTTCTTCAGAAACTACATGACCCAAGAAAGCTATAACGGTCTAACCAGAACTCACACTTGCTTTCCTTTGCATAAAGTTGTTCCTGCCGGAGAGTCTGTAGCACTATTCTCAAGTGTTCTGCATGTTCTCTATCATTTTTTGAATATATCAAGATATCATCGATGAAACACCACGACAAACTGGTCCAAATATGGCGAGAAAACTCGGTTCATTAAATCCATAAAGACAGCTGGGGCATTGGTTACTCCGAAGGGCATGACTAGAAATTCGTAATGACCATAGCGAGTTCGGAATGCGTCTTCGGAATATCTTCTCTCTTCACTTTTAGTTGGTGATAACCCGATTGTAAATCCAATTTTGAAAACACCCGGGCCCCATGAAGTTGATCAAAAAGGTCATCAATTCTTGGTAAGGATATTTATTCTTGATGGTAACCTTGTTTAATTCTCTGTAGTCTATACACAACCGTTTACCACCATCTTTCTCGGCCTAGCACACTGGAGCTCCCCATGGTGAAGTACTTGGTCTAATCATCTCTTGTCAGAATATTCCTGTAACTGCTTCTTTAGAACATCTAATTCAGTGGGTGCCATTCTGTATGGAGCTTTAGATATTGGGACTGTACCCGGATGACATCAATGGAGAACTCAATTACTCTGTCAGGTGGAAGTCCTGAGATCTCTTTAAATACTTCTGGATACTCATTCCAAACTGGTACTCTCTTTTCCTGGATCTCTGCAGCAGTCATCTGTGTTTTTCCCTTGCAGGTTTATGTTCTCCTTCAAATTGGAACTCAGGCTGAAAGCGGTATTCTGAAAATAACTTTCTTGTTTCGACAATCAATAACCGCATGGTATTTGCTGAGCCAAGTCATGCCTAAGATTATGTCGTACCCTTTAGTATCCAGCACGAGCATATCCACTGCTAATGTCCTGTTACACAGTTCCACTGGACATCTACACAAATTCTGTTAGAGATGACCACCCCATTACCGTACTAATCTCCCACTGGTGGTCTAAATATTCAACAGGTATAGAGTGCAAAGCAGTGAAACTATCTGATATGTAACAATGAGAGGCGCCAGAATCAAAGAGGGCTAAAACAGGTTTAGAGTGCACCATAATCTTACCTGTTACCACTTCTCCAGAAGTTTGGGCCTCTTCCGCCGTCAAGTTGTAGGCTCGTCCTCTTCCACGACCGTTGTTGTTCTTCCTCCTCTTGAGCTGGGCGAAAAACCCGTTGTTGTGGAGGAAGAGGCCCTTCCAACTATCGGCCCTGGGTTCCTCTGACCAATAGGTGCAGGAAGTGCCGGTGGGGGTCGGTTCACCATCCCAGTTCTCTTATGGGGACAGCCTTCTATTGTGTGATCACCAGTCCACATGCCAGGCATAATCCGTTGGCCCTACGACACTCTTGCTGAGTGTGGCCTGTCCTCTTGCAATAAGCACATATAGGAAGTGGTTGAGTTATCTGAAGAGGGGCTGTCGAAGTGGTCTTCTAAACATCGGGGCTTTTGCAGCTCTGACTGGACCTCCTCCACCCAATTGCTGGAATGGCCTCTTCATGGCCTGTTTCCTTCTCTGATCAAGATTCTTTTTCTCCAATCCTCGCTCCACTTCCCGAGCTACAGTGAGGACCTGGGAATATGTTTTCAGCTGCTGGGGAATCAAAAGGACTTGAATATCCATTTGTAAGCCCTGCTGAAATCTGCTTGCCCTTGCCCGTTTCTCCTCATCAGCTATCATATATGGGGCAAAACGGCTCAGCCTTAACTCAGCAGCATATTCATCAACAGACCGGTTCCATTGTTGAAGTCGGATGAATTGCTCTTCCATCTCCTTCTGAGCTGTGGTGGGGAAGAATCTATCATAAAAGCTTTTAGAGAACTGGTCCCAAGTGATGGGTTTTTCCAGTCTCGCTTCTTCAGCTAGCCACCAGTTTCTAGCCACATCCTTTAATTGGATCTTGGCGACCTCCACTGATCTTCCTCTGGAACCCGTGCTGCCTTCAAGAGATCTGTTGTGTCGATTAGCCATTGCTCGGCATCCAGTGTCTCTCTTCCCCTGTAAATATTGCCGGCTGCAACCGCCTGAAGTCTGACATTGCCCGGCCTTCGTTCCTGAGGAGCTGCTATCAATCCTTGCCGAAGGAGTTCGGTCTGCCTTTGTTGATTCTCTACCATATTTGGATAACCTCTTAGAATATCAGCATTTCCCCCGCGGGCCCGTCCTGTGACTGCCCGGAGTTGTTACGTCCGGACCTTCTCCATATCTATGTTGGTAAAAGGTGTCTGAAAAAGAGGAGCGAAAGCAAGAGGTAGATGGATTTTAGGAATCAGGGGAAGGAATATCAAGAAGGAATGGATAACTTTGTATGTTATAGTTGAAATGTATAACCGAAACTCATGTATTCCAACTGCAAATTAAGATCCTATTAATTTGCAATTTGGTTGTACTGTAGGTGTGAGAGCCTGGGCTCTGATACCAACCTGTAACGCCCCGATCCGGAGGGTACGGAGACGTTACTGCGACGTATATACCAGGTCAGAAATACCCTCACGTATATACGCTAAGCATCAGTACAGACAAGAATCAGAGTACGGAACACGTGGCAATATACATTCCAACATAAGGATTACAAAGTTATCACAGAGCGTGATATATAATGTACATGTACCTATATATCACGCTCTGTGATAACTTTGTAATCCTTATGTTGGAATGTATATTGCCACGTGTTTCCGTACTCTGATTCTTGTCTGTACTGATGCTTAGCGTATATACGTGAGGGTATTCTGACCTGCGTATATACGTCGCAGTAACGTCTCCGTACCCTCCGGATCGGGGCGTTACACATGAATAGACATCACGGTACTTAGTTCGGCCGTTGAAGTCTAAAGCGTATTGTCCTCCGCGCCAGTGCTTGCCACGGCTCTTCCACTTGGGCCACCCCGGTACTCTCTGCAATTATAATGACCATATTAGTAATAACAATGAGAATGAGAGTATATAGAAAATTTTTATTCTCTTACCAAACTGAGAATCCGAAGATGGTAGATCCTTTGGAAGGCTGCTCTGGGACGAGGGTTCTCGAATCAAGGTGTTGTACCCTTAAAGATCGCACCAGTAGCAGAGACTTCAAGGCCCTCCAGCTGCACCAGCTCCTTAATCATCTCCTCAATGTGAGAGAAGGTTACAACTCGCCACCGGTGACAGCTCCTGCAAATAACAGTTAAGCGAGCATTAAGACAATGTTCATATGAAAAAAGAAACAGGTGGATAGAAAAAATTCCCTCGGTAGAGAAGAACCTCTCCGATGGCAGAACCGTCGCAAGGACATCCACCTGCATCTCCTCCTCAGAGATGTGTGTAAACTTGCGAATATCCGGATGAGCAGGTTCTCGTTAAAGTCAAGTTCGTCTCTTAAGAGATCAACATGTTCCTCGGATGACGAAGATGACACTTGCACATTTATTTTAATATTATTTTGTAGTAGCTTTATAATCAATTTTTCTACTTCAACTTTCACATTATCGTTAAAAACACCAGAAAAAACATAACATTTTTTAAATCATACTTCCCAATAATATTTAAATACTGAAAAGCTTACTAATCAATTCTCAAGTTTTAAATGAAATTTTTTATTACTTCCTAACTTTTCATTTTCACCCCCTTGGGCCATAAAAAAAACAAAAGGCCAAAAAGAAAAATACTCAAAAGCTCTGTAAATTTTCGTCTGCTCCTCTGCCTCTCCTCCCCCCCTCATTTTATTCCCACGACAATGAAGCGTGTCAGTAACTTCTCTCCTCCCCCATTCAAAACCCTAGGTCTTCCCCGAACAAGTCATCCCTCTCCAAAAAATTATCCCGCCTCCTTCATCCATTTCAAAACCCTAGCCCCACTCCCCAAACCCCTAAACCCTAATCTCCCCATGGCTCCCCTCCCTCTCAGGATCAAAATCAGACCCCAAACCCTAAACTCCCTTCCCCCGCTCCGCCCCTTCTCATCCTCCTCCTTCCCCACTTTCCCTGATCAAAACCCTAACGCCGAGAACAGCGAGAATGCACCTCCGTCTCAATCTCCGACCTCGTCGCTGTTCAGCGACATCAAGGAGCGCCTGAGATCGCCGCAGGCCTCGCCTCGCCGCATTCCCACGGAACCCCCGCCGCCTCCCATGGCCGTCCAGAGACCCTCCCCCGTCTCCTCCCTCTACGAGATCCGCAAGCACCTCGCCGAGTTCCGCCTCCGATCCTCCCCAAATTCGAATCCTAACCCGAATCCCACCCCAGGCCCCTCCCAAGATCGGCCCATTTCGTTCCAGGAGCTCTTCAAGAACAGTGCCCTCAAGGGCAACAACCCCAGGACCCAAATTCGAGGCTTTCTTATGAGTCGATCCGGGAGAGCCTCCGCCAGGGCCGGTCGCCTGGCAGGGACCCGCCAAAGTTCATGAGCCAGTTCGGGTCGAAGCTCAATACCACCACCGGTCCGTCCTTGATTGGGGACCAGGAGAATCTCCCGCAGTCGATTTTTGGGAGGGAGATGAGGGAGAAGATGGGGGAGAAGGAAGGGGATGGGGAGGCGAAAGAACTGAAGACGGAGTTTGTGAAGATGTATAGTTACGACGAGCTCGGGGAGAAGTTGAGGAGGTTGAGGCCTGAGGCCGTGGAGAAAGGAGGCAAGGATTGGTTCTCACTGGAGGAGTTGAACCTTAGGCTCGCAAAGTTGAGGGAGCTGGAGGAGAAGGAGACAGAGACTAGGGTGGGTGGAGTATCGTTCAGTGATTTGAGGCAGAGCCTGATGAGGCTGAAGGATGCCGAGACTTCTAAAAAAGCGAGTAGTAAGCTTTCTGCATTCTTTTGTGAGTACTCTGTATTTAGAGTTGGCAGTTTTGGGTTCTTATACGGGTTTGTCTTTGCTTGAGCAGTGCAGAGGATGTCGATATTGACGAACCTTAATATATCATCAACTCCCAGCTTTATGCTTAGGCCACCACAGGATAATCTTTTGGAAAATGTATGTATGAGTGCTTGTGTTGAGGTTTGTTGGTTCCTTGTAGAATCATATGGTGGTTATCAAGTTACTTGAATGTTTATTTGTTGCAGTACTTCCATCCGGATCACATGTCTTCCGCTGAGAAGATGAAACTGGAGCTTAAGAAGGTTAGAGATGAATTTAAGATGTCAGAGTCTGATTGTGGGTCGGCACGTGTTCAAAGTATGGGTTCAACTCAACCTTATTTTACTACATTTTTAAGAGAATTTACATTATGACTTTACTTCATTTTTAAGAGAACTTATGTGTTTAAGGTAGTTATAACATCAAAAGGAGTCATTAGTACTCATTGCTCTGCATAGTTTTGCGGAAAGGAGAAGGAACTCCTAGACTACTGATTATCATACAGATTATTTTCAAGTTTGTAAAGCCAATAGAAAAAGTTTTTCATTTCAAAACAGTTTTATTTTCTGTATATCTTGTTAGCAAAAAAACACAAATTGGCTTGTTAGTTAGTTTCTATGAATCATGTAATCACTGTAGGAGTAGATGTTGATGTATATAATTCCTGGTAGTTATTAGAACATGAGGTGCGCCACTTGCGTGCTTATACCAATAATGAAGAAGGGGAATCTCAATGAAGTAGAAAAGATGAAGATGTCAGGAAGAATACATAATGGTAAACACGTGAGTCCTCTGCATTTGGATAACACACTTAAGCAGAACGGAAGTTTATAGCCTGTAATATTTATTTTAGTTGTCTGAGATTCAACGAATTACAACTTTTAAATTGAAGTAACTATGATTTTTGATCGTTAAAGTTCAACATTAAGTTCAAGTTGTCACAACAATTTGAGCTCAGTATTTAGCTCAACTTGTTTCTAATAAGCAAACAAGCCAAGTTTATTGTGTTTGGCATGTTATACCTCTAGCCATGATTTGAATAATCTAAGTTCTAAAAATAAATAGTGATGCAACAACCTTTGAAAAACTTGGGTGTAAGAATCATTAGCATGGGTAGGACACAACTCATTTGGTATATTTTAAATATTTAACATTGTGTTATATTTATTTTATCTAAATACAAAAAAAAAAAACCAATAAGACCAAAATTTGTAACACAAACTCATATACTGAATATATGGACCATGGTTTAAAATCTCGGTATCCGTATCCACAAATATTGTTTAATATCAATATTGTCAATATCGTCAATATTCACCATATAGGCAATATTGGCACCTATATCGGCTGGTATTATAAGGATAATATTGTATCAGGAAACTCAAACCGATACGATATTGTCAGACATATCGGAATTTGCCAATATTTAAGACCATGGTATGAACTATAACGAAAAATGCATTGGCATGCTACAGCTTCATATCACAAGCATTAAAGTTGTAAGTTAATTAGCTAACATCCAACAATTGCACCATTCATATATTAATTATTTGTTTATAAGAAGTAGGTAAACACATATATTTGCTGGTCAAATTGAATTGTGAACCTTTGCGTTTAAGTTAGATATTATTTCTTACTCACTGTGTATCCAATACTTTTACGTAATTACTATCAATATATCATAATTTGGTGTATTTAACATCAAGTATAGGAGTACATGGGTGAAGCTTATATGTTGAAGTGCCTGTGCAGTACACTGATTGAATAATATGTATTTTTTATCTTTTAGGGTTTCTTTGGTGTTGCGTGTGCTTGTAGGTAAGTCCTTTTACGAAAAGACTTCTCCAAAACCGCCCCTTATAGAAGAAATTTTGTATAGCTGTGGTGTTGATAATTCTAAAATTTTATGTTCTTATCAATACTAATCAGTATTTTGAAATATAATTTTAGGCCGGTGGGTTAGTGGATTTGTTTGATTTTTTTTTCATTTGGTTTCTATTGTGTTGTTATCATGAGCAGCAACATCATTACATTATTCCTGATATTCTCTCTTGCTCTTCCCTCGTCCTCACTTTTTGCTTCACCTTCCAAACTTTCTGATGATATTCTGAGGGTAATGATTCGTTTAGTCATAGTCATCATCTAAGCCTTTTCCCCTCAAAATGGGGTCAGCTAGGGAGCAAGCTTCTGCAAAAGATTTGACAAAATTTATGACATGTCATCTATGTAGTACGGACACGGGTTTCGGACACGACACGGACACGAGACACGTCAAAATCTAAAAAAAGGATACGAAAGACACGGCAAGCAATATTTTTTTTATTATATATATAATAAATTTTCTCTCTCTGTTCCTAAGTTTTTGATTTTCATTCATACTTTCAAAGAAGTGCATTGTCTTCAACTTTTTCAACGGTACTTTCAAAGTTAATATTTCTATATAATTCTACCTGTATGAGTAGAATAATGAATAATTAGCTTGTCAAAAATAATCAAACATGAATAATTAGTTTTATTAAATGTAAGATGAATAATAAAATAAAATCTAAATAATTTACATCTATAGCTTCTATAAAGTAACAAACAAAAAAAAAATCTAAAAAAAATCTAACCAATACCTCACCTAGTTCATGTTGTGTGTAAATTCTGCTAACATATTTGCTTATGTCAGAACGATATTTTTTTTCATGTTTATTTAAGTGACATGTGACTTTTAGATATCTAATACGTGATCTCTAAATTTTATTTAATGCCGACACGACGTTGGACACGGTGTCAAGACGTGATTTATGGTTGTTTAAAATCTGACACGACATTAGAGTGTCTGATACGTGTCAGACAAGTTTCAGACAAGTGTCAGTGTCTGACAGAGACACGACACTGACTTTGAAGTGTTCGTACTTCATAGGATGCCATCAAACTGATTGCAACCCTCTAATTAGTGCGAAATTCCTAGATGAGGAAAATATGGATAAGAGAGGGCCTTGCTATTATCTATAAAAGCCAGTTGGCATCTTCCAAAATTTCCTAGCTTATGGAAAATGTCTAGAAGGGGAAAGATATAAGTTTGCTAGGACTTAGATTAACTTTGAAGCACATATAATTATAAAACCAAGAGTAAGAAGAACAACATATTCCCAAATGATAATTCAATGATTTTTCTTTTCTTTTCCTTTTTAAGAACCTCTATTTGTAGAACATGTCAAAGAGGAAACAGTATATGCTGCCAAATTTGAGTCCTTTAACTTTGAGTCTTTGGCGAAGCTACAAAAGACAAGTGGTAGTTGTGAGTGTCTTGCCGTTCATTTTGCGCCTACTTGATGGATGGTTAAAAAGTATTCAAAATACATGATTTTTTATTTTTAGTTACTTGAAATAATGTAGATTAACTTCAACAGAGTGGATCTTGCATTCGGATGTCGTAGGGTTGGATTTGAGTGGGAAGTATTCAGCCTCGAATCCTTCTGGAATGACACAAGTTTATCTCTCTTTCTATATATATCAAATGCATATGCCTAAAATATCATGAAAAATAGACAATATTATAAGGTTTTTAAATTTCTAAAATGATAAATAAATCTATTAAATTGTGAATTTGTGCAAAATAAGCTATTATATCAATAAAATAAGTAAACAATCATAATTCATGATATAAGCTATTGTTGACTTAATACAAAACCACAAATAAATATGAGCAAGACTAAATAATAGAAAGCTAAAAGGACTCGTCTGTTTGTATAATCACAGTGATCTGATTTTCACTACATAAATATGAGTTAGAGAACTTGTCTATTTTAAAAATAGGATAGAGAAAGTAACAAATAACTGATCATTCAAAGTATTAAGTTTAAAAAATATTCATAAAAATAAAACCCTAAACATAAAATACTCAACAACTTAAAAAAGGTAACAGTAAACATGTAATCATCATTTAATAATTCATGGTCCATCAATTATTATTGATCTAATACTTATCATTAGCACGCAATGCACAGGCTCATCATTGGCCATCATCATCAAGAGGTAAAGATGTAAACTGACTATTGCTATGTAGTAAATTCATCACAGGACACGAGGGTTTAATTTTGGAGTGCATAGACCGCATGAACCAGATAGAACCGATGTGATGTATAATCATATGTGCGTTCATAAATCTCATACCAGCATACACAAGACATCTGTATTTTTGGAGCGTATAACACAATGCAGATGCGGTCCAGAGCATGCATACGTTTTGTGGCTGCATAAACCCTGTTTTAGAAAAGGGTATTAAGTTGAACCTAAAAGAAATTGATCTACATATTGGTGGTGCACTCTGTTCTTTAGTTCTAGGAACGATTATTCCGCTAAGCCGTTTATGCATGTCCAAGTTTGGTGAAGCCTAGATGTTTTTTGCTCCAGGTTTATGGTTCTCAGTTTTAGTTTATTCTTGGGCACTAATTATTGCTATTAATAGGTTCTAGGTTGAATTATCATGTCACAAATTTCACTTTTCTGTATTGATGTTTCTGTTCAATTGAAGTCATTCCTTAACTTATCGTTGATACTGCAATGTGCCTCTATTGAATCAATGTGATCTACCCAGCATGCTTGTGATGTTGAATTAGTGTGATTTGCCTAGTGAACAATGAGATCACATTTTATGTAGTTGACAATATCATCGTCTTTTTTCTTTGCAGTTGCCCAACTGACAACCAAAATTAAGCATCTGTCTTCTGTTCTACATAAGAAGGTACAAGTCCCTGGTTCCTATTTCACAGATTATCTTCTGTTAAGGTTATCTTTATACTTTCTTGGTGACAAGGTCCTTGTGTTCCGGCACAGGATAAGCATTCTCGAAAGGGGATCAATGAGATGGTTCAGAGGAGGAAGAAACTTCTCAAGTATCTCCGGCGGACAGATTGGGACTCTTACTGCTTTGTGCTGTCAAAGCTAGGCCTAAGGGATGTACCCGAGTACAAGGTCCCGGATTACAAGTGCTGAGATTCTTCCCATGCTAGATACTGTGGACCCCTGCTTTCTTGAACCTGGTAGCAGATACGTGGCACTCAAAAGTATTGCCTGATGTGCGCGTCTGAAGGGACTCCTCTTGTATCGCAAAACAGAATGCCCATGGAGACTGAAGGTTCTGCTCAGATAATTGGAATTCTTTCATGTTATACACAAGATCTTGATCACACTAATTTTGTGTTGCATTTTTGTCGGCTGAAGGCGTAAGCAACAGTTCATCTGCAAGCATTACAATTATCAGGCACACTCAGATTTGTTTATGCATCTGGTTGCAGTATCTCTGAGACGCTCAGATAATAGTGCTCCAATTATATTCCGTTTGCTGAATGGTTTTCAATGATTCTTGAACCATTTACTTTGTTTGTGTATTTAGTAATTTTTTTATGGCATAAATAATGGTATCGCCGTTCCTGATTCAGGAATATCCTCCTATTTTTTTATTTTTTTCCCATTTTGCTTGCTCTGGGCTCGTATTGAGTTTTCTAGCTTGTTTGAAGGTTCATGTCGTTAAACACTTGCAACGTTAAACACTTGCAATGATCCTGGACCTGATGCTATGTGCCTATATTGTATGAATCAATGCATGTTAACTTACCAGGAGATGGAATTTATTAGTGAGTTTCACTTCCCAATTTGTAAAAACATTAATATTTATCTTATATCTCATCCGTTTATAAAATGTGTTTTCTATTATTTTCTTAAAAATCAAACTCTCTCTTGAGGCATGTCAAACTAACAACACCAAGCTAACAACTTTTAATTTACAATATAAACAATGTAGGAAAACTAATTAATTAAATTTTCGATCAAATTATTGACTTGAAATGCCATGCTCTCAGCTTCACATTGTGTTGGGCAAAGAGCAATCCGAGTCAAATTTAGGGTCTGATCCAATCAAATCTAGTTGAATTGGACCATGTTAGGTCCCATGTAGGATTCCCTTTTTTTTTTTTTTTTTGTTTTGGGGGGGGGGGGGGGGGGTGGGGGGGTGGCAAATGAGGCAAAACCTAACACCAATAAATTCGTGGAAGGACCAGCGAGCCAAATCTTTAGACCGCCAGTGCACCGGGTTCGGTTCGATTCGGTTCAGTCCAATTTCAAAATACTGGGAACGGATATTTTCACCCTAAAAGAATTATGAAGGCAACCAGTGATCAAGGCACCAATAAATATGATGAAGGCACTAAAAAAAATCAAAAAAAAAAAAAAAAAAAAAAAAATCCATATTAGCCTCTTCTTCTTCGCCTCCCCCTCCCCTTCCTTCCCATTCTCTCCGGCGAACCCCCTCCCTCCTCGGCAGCCCCCCTCCCTGGCGACACCCCTCCCTCTCCGGAGGAGGAGGATGAGGGGAGGGGGACTGAGGGAGGCCGTTACTAAAATGCCTACAATGTTTTGTTGAATATGTCAGGTGTTACCTGTACTTGATCTAAGCCATGATTTTTGGACTGCACATTTTTATGCTTGGAGATTATTTCTTGGATCTTACCATTTCATCAAGGCACATGCGTCTCAATGTAAGTGCTCGAACAAACATGGAATTTCAGCTATAATATGAAGCAAACATGTTTCAGATAAAGAGGGGCTAGTTCTCAATACACAGCCAAAAGTCGCCATTGATAGTGTACTTGTTGATGATCCCTTTTGTAACAAACTGTTAGATGAAATGAGAGATTTCCCACCCCCTTCAAGTCACTGAATAAATTTGCCACTTGGTAGTGGTGAAAATGAAAGAGAGGATCTTTCCATCTTTTTCCTATTGTATTTCTTTTCCAAGTGCTTTGTGTGCACCAAGGTATGATCTTACAAACTTGACAACTTCTATGTCCTCATTCATGCTGCTTTTGATTTGCATTATTGGTAATAAGAAACTTGAGGGATACCTGTCACAGTCTATAGCTAAAGGGAGGAGGAAGCATCACAGCTGCATGAGACAAGCAATGTGTAGTTTCCAATCTCTGCATTCCAAGGAAAACCAAACAATTACAGGAACAAAGTGGACTTCAGTGTTTCACAAAAGAATGAGCTATTGTCAAACTTGGGCTTCTTTCGATAATTACCACTCAAAGATGAGATTACCTCCTTATAATATACTCAATGGTTTTCTGATCACCTCCTTTTTGTTTTGTAGGATTCTTAAACAATTGTGTTCCACCATTTGGGAGTCAACTTTGCTGCTGAGGTGATCTCTAAACCTTAACTCTTACGTTTGATTAGTTTGCATATCTGTTTTGTGTAGCGGTATTCAGGGGGGGAAAAGGAAATTTTATCATGCTGCATGTCAGTCCTTCTAATTTCCCAAGTGATTCACGAACAAAAACCAATAGGACATCTTATTAGCTCTTGATATTACTAATTGAGATGTTCCATTTTCAGAAATTTAGAAGGAAAAAAATACAGAAGATGGAGAAACTTTTCAATTACACAAATTTTTAATATTATTAAGAACTTGTATAAAACAACTAAATCCACTGCTGAGAACCAAATAATTACAATTTTATCAATCCCTCCTGTAAAAATCAAACTAAGACACGTCATACCTAATTTTATACCCACCATTGTTTCATCCTCTTCCTCTGGCGATCGCACGGATAATTCCCTTGAAAAAATAACGGAGTCCGTGAGATCCGAGGAAGAACACAACCAGAACTCACACGATCATTTCCATCCCCAAAATTCAACGGATCGCCGAACGCGATCAGATCTCCACCGATCTTCAATAGAGAAACCCCAACCATCATTGTCACGTCCCGCTTTCTAAAATGCGTGGAAACGGAGTCCCGACGAGGGTCGGCAACGTATATATGCGAGGAAATACCCCACGTATACACGCTAAGCCTAATAGTTACCTGAACAAGTTATAAATCTAACCATGATAAATCAACGATCACTGCAATGTCACATATAAGCCATCCACGCATGATATCACATAAAAAGAATTAGAATAAAGACTGAATCTGATATGCATGAAATCAAGAAGAGTATAAAATAGGAATAATAAGAGGCAAGAATACCAGAATCAACAGAGAGAAACTCTAATCTCCTCGCGAAGCGTACGATCACACGATTACCTGAACAATATAAAAATGTCCAATACCCTGGATGTGCGAATCCAGGGTCGTCAGAAGCGACCAAATGAGTGTGTGTATAAAGAGGAATGCTCGTGCATGAAAAGCAATGTAAGTAATAACAACATGATAAAAAAGATAATAACAAAATATAACTAAATAAAAGATAACAAGATATCAATATAAGAGGTCATAACGATATATAACTGACATCATGATAAAAGGAAACCACTTTGCCCATATGTGTACCCTAGCATATGTCACTAGTCAGGTATACAATCCGATCATGGTTATAATCATATATCTATCATAGTGATATATATGTACAGTCAGGTGATTATAGTCAGTCACAATATGCTATAAACAATTTATTATCATTCATTATGTCAGCGAACATCAATTACCACATGCAGTAGACGCGCATCCCATACTACACCTACCACATGTCAATCAACGTCTAAGTTATTGAAATTAATAGAAGAGACATTGTCCATACTTTAGGTGGGTTCCGTACATACCCGGAACCACGGCCCAATCACCTGGCGCTGAACCAAGTCTACCGCTAGGTAGTCAATAACAATAACAATAACAATATGTCAATAACAATAACAATATGAACAATATGAGATGTCAGTCACCCACCGGAACCCTGCATTGGAACCGTATCTCGGTTGCGCAACCTGTGATCCTAAGTCTACCCAAAATACAGACGCTGTCTCCTCCATCAATTTTTCCAATCCAAGTGTAAGTTGTCAATTTACATTATTATTTATATCATTCAATATCCATGTTATTTTGATTACTGGGACGATACGGTGACAGTAACAATATCAACGTAACAATAACAATGTGAACAATATTACCGTGTAAACGGTAGAACAATAGAACAATGTATATGTTACGGTCTGACAATATTTTCCCAGTAATTTTCAATAACATGAATCAATACAACACACAGAACTAGATAATACTCAATAGCCAGTCTCATCTGGAACTAATCAATATCTCATATGCTTATACTGCATATAACAATAGCCGATTGTCTACTCATAGTCTCAATAGTCATCATGAACTTAGTCTCAATAGTCATCTGATCGTCAAGTATCGATCCAGGTCAAAGGTATCTAATATGGCAAGCCATCACCAATATATCTGTATCTCAGTAACTGAAATAACAAATGCTCTGACACATCTATTCAGATCTCCACACTTCAGTCTGATCAAAGTCATCACACCCTCTCACTTCTATCAAGGTCAAACATAAGGTCCCAAAAGTCGGCAATATATCAGATATATATATCTAAGATCTATCAGGTCTGGTCAATTCAATCAATGTCTATTCCTTAAAACCATATTCATCTAACTATAATCAAGATCATAACTAAGGGGTAAAGTCCTTAATCCATAAGAAATATAAGAACAACAGTCAGAACTAGAATTAGTCAACTAAGGTAGGAGCAAGTCGACCAGTATAGAATGTTTGGGCTGGGTTAGTCGACTAGCAAAAAGGATAAGTCGACTATAACAAGTATAAGTCGACTAATAGGGGGGTAAGTCGACTAATAAAAGTAATAGTTAGCAACAGAGGGTACATAACTTTCTGAACAAATACCTAATCGACTAAGGGTATGATAAGTCGACTAGTATAGGAGTATTAGTCGACTATAGTAAGTGCAAGTCGACTATACTGCTTACATCAACAAACAGAGAGTCGATAATTTTTCTGAATAGTCACCAAGTCGACTAATGGACTATGGTAAGTCGACTAGAAGAAGTATTAGTCAACTAAAAGAGGGCAAGTCGACTAACATACCTGACTGTGTGTATGATCAAGGCTTTATAACAATTTCCTAAAATACACGAAATGATAGATATTACACTCGTTATCATCAAGATATGTCACCAAACAATATGACTAAAATCGTTTCACATAGTATAGTTCTCTAACCTCTATCAATGATCCATCAACCTCAAAATCAATATGTATATTTATTCTAGGATTTATAACAGCTATAACAGTTACAAGGTCAAGTCCGTCTACGGTATATCAATACTAGGCCTACCAACAACGGTCATTTATCAATACATGAAATAATACTAATACAAGCTCATATCAACTATACAAATAAGGTGAACAATCAATAATGTCTCATGAAGTGATACAGTAAGTCAAACGGTAAAATATAATATAAAATCACATGAAATAATACGAATAAACACAATAACAGTAAAGAAGAAAATGACATAAGAACAATACTCATATGCGGTTTTGGAACTGAATCGTCGTCTGGTCTTCACTGCACGAACCGATACTGATTTATGGATCATCCCATGGGCCGGTCTTCGAATAGCCATTGTATCGGGTCCACAACGAGCACGAATCTGGATTGGGTCCGGATCTCCTGTAACGGTCCAGATCTCACCAAATGAATCTGAAACACTGCAACATACAACCAAACATATGAACTCACACAAACATACCCTCGTACACGTATACACTCCACAATACACACACATTAAATATAGGTGTACACCCGCATATATATATGTATACAAGTATACACACATATACCAACATACATGCATACTTAAATAAATATCAACACACATTAATATAAATTTGTACACTTAATATATATATATATATATATTATGTATGTATGTATGTATACACACACACATATAATATACATACGCACATAACACATATACATGTATACACATGCATACACACGCGTATACACCATGTATATACGTACGTACATACATACATATATATACTTACACCCTCACATGCATGCTAACCCATTAACACATATACTGATTATACATAAACACATGCATACATCCATACACCCATACTAATTAACGCACGACACACACCAACACACATAAACACTTCTCAATTATTACAAGTCTACCATTTATACATATTAATGCGTTTACCTCGGGGAGATTTACGGCGCGCCGACGGAGGCTCTGGCAGAGGCGTCGAGGGTCGCGGAGGATGTCGTAGATAGAGAATCTCGCCATGAAGGGCGTGAGTACGTCCGCACTCGCTGACGGTGATCAACGGCGACCCACGGAGAGACGTAAAATGGCTCAGAGTAAGATGTCTCCCACACATGCAATGAAAATGCACACACCTATAACACATATAACTTAAACACTAAAATATATATACATACATTAAATATAAAAGAATGAAACTCACCTTGTGTCACGAACCGCTCCATCTGGTGCACTTTGGCACATCTTGAGCTCATTTGGGCTCATCCGCATGTGGTGAGAGGTTCTAGAGTCTTCTTGAATATATTGTAAATACTATGTAAAGTGAGATATTCCATAGAAGATTCCATTAGAGGGATATTTCATAGGAGATTCCTAGAGGATTATAGAACAAGATATTTAGGGATGAATATAAGGAAGGTTCTAGATTTTAGAAGCCTCCAATTCTAGAGAATTCTTGTACAAGCCCTTACCTATAAATAGGGGCCAAGGGTGCTCATTTGTAATCATCAAGGAAAACAAGAGTAAGTAATACAAGCTTCTACTTCTTCTCCAAGTGTTCTCTCTCTCTTGAGTGAGTGAGTGTGAGGTTAGGCTGACTTAGCTTCGCTTCTAAGGAGAAAGAGCGAGTTAAGTGCCGCACGGATTCGAGTGGTTCGAAGTCAAAAGAATCCGCCCGTGACTTGGTATCAGAGCTTAGATTCGTGAGTAATAATGTCGAGCCCCGATCTTCGTTCGAGATGGGTGGAGTTGTAGATCCAAAGGATGCCCCCAAGCCTCGTAGGGAGAAATCTCGAGATGTCATGGTGACGCTGGAGGCACGGTTAGCTAAGATGGAGCTTACCGTGGCAGATAAGCTGGAGGCTTACGACGAGCGCATCGAGAAGTTAGAGTCTGCGGGAGACGAGCTTCAGGAGGAGATGCAGTCGGCCTTGAATTCCACCGTCGACATGTTGCAGCAAGGGAATACTTCCTTGAGGGAGGAGAACGCGGTTCTGCGGAACCACGTGGAGGTACTCTTGAAGGAGTTGGCCGAGCTTAAGAAGAGGATCGACCAACACGATGTCGCATTGGCAACTCGAGGTGTGATGTCACATCCTTTTATGGTTAAAGATGTGCCTAAGCCGAAGCCTTACAAGGGGTCTCAGAATGCTTGGGAGATTGATAACTTCTTTGGAGCATGGAAGTCTACTTCAATGCTGTCGGATTTCGAGATGATGCATCCAAAATTCAAGCTGTGCCTCTTATCTTGAAGGCATCGCTACATTGTGGTGGCGTAGGCGATGTGAAAATATGAAGAAAGGCACATGCTCCATCAACACATGGGAAGAGTTCAAGGCGGATCTTAAGCGGCAGTTCTATTCGGAGAATGCCGAGGACGAGGCCCGAGGTAAACTCCGACGCCTTACCCAAAAAGGTTCCATTCGTGATTATGTCAAAGAATTTTCAGAACTACTGTTGGAGATCCCCGACATGGGCGAGAAAGACTCCCTATTCTCGTTCATAGATGGCCTCTTGGATGGGCCAGGATGGAATTACAAAGGCGAGGGGTCCAAACCCTTGCCCAAGCTATGCAAGTGGCCGAGTCTCTTATCGAGTTCAAGAAGATAGGAGATTCATTCAAACTAAAAGACAAGAGGAGCAAGCCTGCTAAAGGTGGGGAGAAAAGGAGAAACCATCTAAGGAGTTCCCACCTAAGCCAGCATTTGAGAAGGGAAAGTTCCGCGGCAACACCAATGGAGGAGGCGGTCGTCCGAAGAAGCTAGCATGCTACTTTTGCGGAGATCCCCACAAAGCCATGGACTGTCCCAAGAGGGCTAATCTCGATGCTCTTGTCCAAAAGGAAGAAGAAAAGCAACCGAAGAAGATTAGGCTTCACTCACTTCGTCTCCTCAATGCGATCAAGGCAAAGGTGGATGAAAGGCCTCGAGGGGCAATGTTCGTCGAGACAACCATCTCCGATAAGACCTTCAAGGTCCTTCTAGATACTAGAGTTCTCATCATCTTATTTCAAGTGATGTTGCTAGCAAGTTGGGCCTTAAGATCTCTAAGGGAGGAGGCACTATTAAGGCCGTCAACTCTAGTCCCACTCCTATCGATGGCGTACCTCACAAGGTGGATGTGAGTATAGGGGAGTGGCATGGCCAGGAGAACCTGACAGTCGTGACCATGGACGACTTCGATGTGGTGCTTGGCTTGGAGTTTCTGAATAAAGTGAAGACCGTGTTAGTTCCCTACACCAACACCATGTGCATCCTTGAAGGGAAGGCGTGCACAGTTCAGATCAAGCGGGAGAGCGTATCATCCAAAATGCTCTCGACATTACAGATATCCAAGAGAGTTCGACGTCATGAGCAGAACTTTCTTGCTACCATTAAGGTGGAGGAAGGTTCAAAGGAAGGAGAGGACGTGCATAAGGAGATTCGAGGCGTCTTGGAAGCTTACCAGGACATCATGCCCGCCAAGCTGCCAAGCAAGGTTCCACCTAGGAGAGAGGTGGACCACAAAATCGAGCTCGAGTCTGGAACTCGACCTCCGGCCATGGGTCCTTATCACATGGCGCCACCAGAGCTGGAAGAACTTCGAAAGCAGCTGAAGGAGTTGTTGGATGCCGGATATATTCGTCCGTCGAAGGCTCCCTATGGTGCACCAGTGCTCTTCCAGAAGAAGCATGATGGTTCGTTGCGGCTTTGCATCGACTACCGAGCGCTAAACAAGATCACGGTGAAAAACAAGTACCCTATTCGTCTGATAGCAGACTTGTTCGACAGGTTGGGTCAAGCAAGATACTTTACCAAGCTTGACTTACGCTCGGGGTATTATCAAGTGCGGATTGCAGAAGAAAATGAATTAAAGACCGCGTGCGTGACCAGGTACAGATCGTATGAGTTCCTAGTTATGCCATTCGGTCTCACCAACGCACCGGCCACATTCTGCACTCTGATGAATAAGGTGTTGGAGCCCTTCTTGGACCATTTTGTGGTGGTCTGCCTGGACGATATTGTGGTCTATAGCCAGACGATGGACGAGCATGTGGAGCACTTGAGGCAAGTGTTTCAGGCCCTCAGAAGCAACGAGCTTTATGTGAAAAGGGAGAAGTGCTCGTTCGCAAGAGAGAAGTGATGTTCCTCGGCCACACCATTGGAAGAGGAAAGATTCGGATGGATCAAGCCACGGTCCAGGCCATATTGGAGTGGGAACCTCCCACCAAGGTGATAGAGCTGCGATCTTTCCTTGGCTTGGTAAACTACTACCGGAGGTTTATTAAGAGCTATTCGGCGATAGCTGCTCCACTCACCGACTTGCTGAAGAAGAATCGAGTTTGGGATTGGAGTTCGAAGTGTCAGGGAGCGTTCGAGGCTTTGAAGAGAGCTGTGACAGAGGAACCAGTTCTCGCACTACCCGACTTCAGCAAGCCATATGAGTGCACACCGACGCAAGTGACTTTGCAATTGGAGGGGTGTTGATGCAGGAAGGACACCCTGTGGCCTATGAGAGTCGGAAGCTCAACGATACTGAGAGGCGGTATACCGTATAGGAGAAGGAGATGACAGCTGTGCTTCACTGCCTTCGAGTATAGAGACACTACCTACTTGGCTCGAGGTTCGTGGTGAAGACGGACAATGTGGCCACCGGCTACTTTCAGACCCAAAGGAAGTTATCTCCCAAGCAGGCACGATGGCAAAACTTCCTAACCGAGTTCGACTATGTGCTCGAGTATAAGCCAGGACGAATCAACTTAGTAGCGGATACACTAAGTCAAAAGGCTGAGTTTGCCGCTATGCTGAGTCATCCTCAGAGTCCCTTACTCGATCGCATCAAAGAAGGCTTGGCTTAGGACCCTATAGCCAAGAATATGATGGAGTATGCTAAGGAAGGCAAGACTCGGAGGTTCTGGCTAGAAGGAAACCTGCTTTATATGAAGGGGAGGCGGTTGTATGTGCCGCTGTTCAGGAACCTAAGGAGGGAGCTTCTCAAGGAGTACCATGACTCACAGTGGGCGGGACATTCAGGTGTGCACCGTACCTTAGCTCTCACAGAAGAAAATTATTATTGGCCTTGCATGAGGGATGACGTTGAGGCCTATGTGAAGACTTGTCTTGTGTGCCAACAAGATAAGACGGAGCAAAGGATACCGGCCGGATTGCTGGAACCACTACCGATTCTAGAGCGATCTTAGGAAAGCATCTCCATGAAGTTCATCATGGGCTTACCCAAGTCCGAGAGGTGCAATATTATTATGGTGGTGGTCGACCGGTTCTCAAAGTATGGCATCTTCATTTCAGCCCCAGCCAAGTGTCCAGCCGAGGTAGCAGCCCCACTATTCCTGAAGCATGTGGTGAAGTATTAGGGTTTGCCTAAGACGATCGTGAGTGATCGAGATGGCCGCTTCACAGGCAGGTTCTGGACGGAGCTCTTCAAGCTCATGGGGTCGGACTTGAACTTCTCCACTAGCTTTCACCCTCAGACGGATGGCCAGACAGAGCGGGTGAATGGCTTGTTGGAGGTCTACCTGAGGCACTATGTGAGTGCCAACCAGCAGGATTGGGCGAAGTTTCTGGACATAACCCAATTCTCCTAAACCTACAGAGGAGTGAGTCTGTCGGGAAGAGTCCGTTCGAGATCATCACTGGACAGCAGCCGCTCACTCCTAACTCCATTGCTATCGGCTATAAGGGAAGTAGCCCAGCTGCCTATAAATTTGCTAAGGGATGGCAAGAGCAGAACGAGCTAGCGCGTTCGTGTCTAAGCAAGGCGCCAAAAGGATGAAGAAGTGGGCAGATAAGAAGAGGAGACATATGGAGTATCAGGTTGGTGACCTAGTCCTTGTTAAGCTCTCTACTTTAGATCGGCACAAGGGACTACACAAGAGCTTGATAAGGAAGTATGAAGGCCCATTTTCTATTGAGAAAAGAGTGGGAAATGTAGCCTACAGGATACAACTTTTCCCAACAGTGAAGTATCATCCGGTCTTTCATGTAAGCATGTTAAAGCCTTACCATAAGGACGCGGAAGATCCGGATCGTGGAAAATCTAGTCCAGCACCAGCAGGAATTCGCATGGAGTTCGACAAGGAGGCAGAGGAGATCATAGCGGACAGGACGGTTCGTGAAGCGAACAACCACCCAAGGTTGGAATATTTTGTGAAGTGGAAGGGATTGCCAGATAGCGAAAGCAGTTGGGAACCAGCACGAGCTCTTTGGCAGTTCGAGGACTTGATCGAGAAGTTCCATCAGGAGAAAACTCAGCGATGAGGGCATCGCTCGGATAGGTGGGGGAGAATGTCACTAACCACTCCATCTTGATGCACTTGGGCTCATCTCCATGTGGTGAGAGGTTCTAGAGTCTTCTTGGATAATATTATAAATACTATGTAAAGTGAGATATTCCCTAGAAGATTCCATTAAAGGGATATTCCATAGAGATTCCTAGAGGATTCTAGAACAAGATATTTAGGGATGAATATAAGGGAGGTTCTAAATATTCTAAAAGCCTCCAATTCTAGAGAATTCTTATACAAGCCCTTGCCTATAAATAGGGGACAAGGGTGCTCATTTGTAATCATCAAGGAAAATAAGAATAAGTAATACAAACTTTCACTTCTTCTCCAAGTATTCTCTCTCTTGAATGAGTGAGTGTGAGGGTTAGGCTGACTTAGCTTCGCTTCTAAGGAGAAAGAGCGAGTTAAGTGCCGCACAGGTTCGAGTGGTTCGAAGTCAAAAGAATCCACCCGTGACACTTGCAGGGCCTGGGGAAAAGCCAGGGGCTTGCGGCCAGATATAGGGAGGGTGCGGCAGGGTGGAGGGGCGCTGGATGTGGCCTGGGCCCTGCCGTGCGCGGCCAGCAAAGGGGAGGAGTTGGGTGTTGCCGCTGGATCTGTGCGCAGGGGAGAGAGGGAGGCGGCCTGGTGCTACTTGAAGGGAGCTCGGCCAAGAGGGAAGTGGCCAAGAAGGGGCTGTTGCGGGTGCTTGCGCTGCTGCTGCTGGAGTAGATCTCGGAGCTAGGTGGAGGAGGCGCCATGGTTGGTGCGGCATGGCTGCGAGGCAAGGGGAGATGGGCTGCGCAAGGTGCTGTTGGTGCTCACGGCTATGGGGAAGTCGAGCACGGCCACGGCCAAGTGGTGAAACTCCGTTGAATGGGGGTGCACCATGGCCTGGTGGCTCACGCAAGGGGAAAAGGCATGGGGGAAGTGCTACAGCAAGGAAGGAAGGGAGGTGAAGTGTCGCCTAGGGTGTTGGCGGCTGTGTTGGGAGGGGATTAGGATAGTGATTAGGGTTAGGGTTAGATTAGGAGAGGATTATAAAGGAAGGTAATTGTGTTGTGGGTTTCGGGTTTGTAATGGGTATGGATCTAATGGATATTAGGATATTGGGTTAAGGGCTAATGGGTAAAGGGTATAGGAGAAAAGAATGAAACACAATAATATAGCACCAAACTAAATATATATATACTAAAACTAATAGTAATTCATAATGCTAATTAAAATAATAATAACAAAAATAATAGTAGTAATAACACTACTAACAATAACAATAAATAGTAATATCCATAATGAAATTAACAATAATAATAATATTGATTACCAGGCACCTTGTAGGCATAAAAAAGAGCCTTACTTTGTGTGTGTGTGTGTGTGTTGGGGGGTGGGGGGTGAAAAGATGGGTGTGGGTGTGAGTGCTTAGTTATGTGGGTGCATATGCCTCCATCTGGGTGTGCCATTAGTGTGTGCCATGCACGGGAGCATGTGCGTATGCGCGCATGTTGTAACGCCCCGATCCTGGCGGATACGGAGACGTCACTGCAACGTATATACGTAGGTCAGAACTACCCTCCCGTATATACGCTAAGCATCAGTACAGACAAGAATCAGAGTACGGAAGCAATGGTGCATTATACATTCCAACGCATGAGTACAATTACAAAGTTATCACCAGGAGTGATCCAATATTACATGAATATCACATCACTAATATGCGCAAATGCGAGAATACAAGGAAATATACAAGTATGAACAGTATGAAAGGCACTCACGAGTTTAAAAGAAAACTCGAGAGATTCACAAGGGGGCCTGGAAGGATGGAGCTCTGGATGATCGGCTGGGGATCCACGCTACCGCTGCGCTACTCTGATCCGCAAGGGGGAGAATCTACACGCTCCAAGCTCCATGACCTGGACATGAGGATCCAGGGGAGTCAAATGATACTCCCCAGGCGAGTGGTGAAGCAAAACCAAGTGGCGAGCAAGGGTGAGTACATGTCATGTAAAGCCAAGGACAAGCAATCTGATCGTATGGCTTCAGATTACGGTTCCATGAGACTAGTACATCGAAGGAATAATCCAAACAAGGAAACCCTCATCTATATACCTTTATCTCATATCATCGTAATCTAAGCACATACAACCTGAGTTACAAGGTGGTCATAACATAATACTCATAAAACCGGAAATCCGAAGTAAAATCCCGGACAAGCAAATATAGTAAGGCACAACACGGATTCATAGCCGTTTAAGTTGCAGGCTTTAGTATGCGTCCCATTCCACATACCTCTACTTACAACTTAAAGAGCCGGTTATTACGACACTTTATTATTACTCGTCTTACCCTGATATCTAGCTATGTGAACTAGCGTCCCAACGCACATAGATCCATATCCGAGTAAAACAAGGTTGTTATTGGAAGTAGATGGAGAACTGATATCACTTTATAGTAGTTCCCGTACACCCGGGACCAGTTTGAGGGCCCTAAGTCCCCCTAACACGCATCTCCTGTGGGCCCTGAGTCCCACTAACACGTACCGCCAATATTTTATTCCATTACTATAAGCAAGGTATCATTCCGGCATCCATCACTTCCTCCCATTCCCCATACAAGTTGTCCTTTTTATGGTTTATTAACATAATTACCAGATTTCGGGAATGAGCAGGATCATAACTGGAATACATAACAAGAATCATAACTGGAATCATAACAGGAGATCAGATACTACATTCCCGTTATCGTGATAATTATATCAGAATCAGGTGCATCATGCTTGGTGTCAAGAGATAGCATGATAAGGTGATGATATTTAACAAGCAACCAAACATGACAAGAGATTGATAATAGTCTGGGTAAGTCATGACATAACAAGAGGGTCTTGCCAAATAATAGCATGCATGGTGGTCAGGTGATAACACACTAGATGCCAGGTGATATACATGTGTTAAATAAAAGCATGCAACTGACTAGTCTGAGGTAATGGTATGGCAAGGTAACATAAAAGTAACCCAAAGTACAACGACCACGAAGGGTCGGCCACGCATAGTATAAAACAGTAAAAGATATAGAACATGAAATAAAATACATGGAGACTAGAACGAGAATATTTGCATAATCAATGAAATAGGGAGCAAGAGGGTAGCGAGCGAGAACACTCGCCTGAATCACCAGAAACGCCGAAAGGTCCGAAATCCACGGAATTCGGGATGCGCCATAATATATGATATATAAATATGTAGAGTGAAGAGGAGAGAGAAGGAGAGAAGGGAAGATGATGTTTGTCAAGAGACAAGTCAAGTAGTACCAATATGTGATGTAAGTCTAGAGGATAAGGTTCCTATTCAAGAAGGAAATCAACCATAACAGACAGCTAAAGTTAGTCGACTAGGTGGAAAGGGTAGTCGACTAATAGAGGGGTTAGTCGACTAACAGTCTGGTATAGTCGACTAAAACTGGATTCCAGAGAGTTGGGTTCTGGTTTCAGGAAAAGTTAGTCGACTAGGTGGAAAGGGTAGTCGACTAACAGACATCTCAAGTCGACTAACAGTCATGTCAAGTCGACTAATACTGAGTAACAGAGAGTTGGGTTTCTGATTCAGGAAAGGTTAGTCGACTAGGGTCAAGGGAGTAGTCGACTAATAGAGGTTTCCAGTCGACTAATAAATAACCTAAGTCGACTAAAACTGTGTTCTAGAAAAGGTTACGTTTCAACTAAGGGTTTCAAGTCGACTAGTCCTTAGGTCAAGTCGACTAATCGACTGGAAACAGCACACAGAACAGATTTTGCTGGTTTTGTTTGATGATCAAATAACATGATTTTGATGGCACAAGTATACATGAATTGTAAACAAAAGTATACTAGGAATTAGCCAAGTCTTGATGAGTAGAAATACTCACCAAAAGGAGTGGTTGATGATGGAGTGATGGTGGTGGTGATTGAAGTTGATGATGAAGAAGAAGATGGAGGTTTGGTGGAGTTGATGAAGTTGGTGTTGGTGAGAAGAAGTGGTGGCCGGAGATCGGGAGTCTCTCGCCGGAGTCGTGGTGGCCGAAGGCGCCGGTGGAGGTGGTGGAGGTGAAGGAGATGTTGGAGGTTAGGGTTTTGGTGAAGAGAAGAAAGAGAAAGATGAAGTGAAAATGAATAAAGAAAGGAGAGGGAAAAGTATTTATAGGTTTTAGAATTTGTGAAGGAGGTGCAAATAATTAAAAGAGAGGGGGGTTTTTTGTAAAGTGGAGAGGTGAGGTGTCTCTCCTAGCCACACTTGGCTGGCCATGGAAGAGAGAGAAAAAGAGGGCATTTAATGAGGAAGTTGGTGGAAGTGTGTGGAGTTTATTGGAAATTTGGGAGAAAATGGAATTTTGGGAAATTGGAATTCTTGTGGATTGTGGAGGAAGGAAAGAAAGAAAATAGGAAAAGGAAAAGAAAATGGAAAAGGGAAATTATTCTCTTGGAAGAGAAAATGAAAAGTA
Source organism: Agave tequilana (assembly GCA_038442645.1). Lineage (NCBI taxonomy): Eukaryota > Viridiplantae > Streptophyta > Magnoliopsida > Asparagales > Asparagaceae > Agave > Agave tequilana. Next base: position 16,566 of record JAVJIF010010886.1, on the reverse strand, counting down.
ATGAAAGTGGCGGATTCCCGGGATTCGGTTGCGGATGCGGAAATCTTTCGGGAAAATACCGGAATCGTCCGAAATTCAAGTATCTCGGAACGACCCGAAATAATTATCAAAAATCAAGAATATTAATTTAAGAATTATAGTGAAATCCGTTTTAAGAAATACTTTACAGTTTTAAAACTAAAAATCCCGGAATCAGCTAGCTACCGACTCCGGTGGAATTTTCATAAATTCATAAAATCTTCAGAAAAAGTATTTAAGTAAGAAATGTGATTCTAAGAAATAATGTCTAAAGGTACTTGTAGAAATTCTAAACCGTTTGTAAACTAAAAATCCGGGAATCGGTCAGCAGCACTGGCCGACACCGGTTTTGAAGATATTAATTAAATTCAGGAAAATTCCAGAAAATCATATAAAATCTAAAATATAGGAAAATAATATTGAAACTGAAATCGGTCAAATCTAATTACCGGAAAGACCAAATCAAGTAACACATTAGGATCGGGTCTTCGGTTCAGACTAGGGCTGACTCCGAGTCCACGAATCCAAATTTAAGACAAAACAATCATATAAACAATTCATAATACAAAATAAGTACAGAAGGTAAATCGAAAAAATACGATCAAAAATCTGAATACGCAACTAAGTACGTATTCCGGGAGTGGGGTGTTACACATGTACATATGTCCTCGTGTTTGAAAATGGTTAACTGAGATGGGAGATGAGTTACAAGAGTAGGAAAAAGGGTTATTACAGTAGGTATTGAGAACTCGATGAATTATGCCAACGAGTGACCCAAATTGTTCATTATGATCTCCATGCCCTAAAACATGTATAAACAAGGAAACATATGATTTTGCTCCCAATTGGTATTGTGAAAAGCTTCATTTCATAACATAAATCCATCTTTTCCGTAAAAGGGGGAAATTAATGAGAAGGCTCTATGAAAGCTGACCAAATTTTAATTGTCAGCTTGATGTCAAACCTTTGAGTTGGTTCTAAGTTCCTAGTCGAGAAAATTATTGTGAAGCAAAAACTTTACCTAAAACCTATTATACTTGTGGAGATAGCCATTTTACTTTATGCGATAGAAGGGCAATACTTATAGGGACTACTAACCCCTGCACACACGAGTAGATAAAAAACGAGAGAGCTTTGAAGAGAACCAATTTACACTGATAAGAACTTACACCTCTTGACTGTTAGCATGTAAAAGTATACCCTCAATCCTTATCACAACTTTGACATTTTGGTGTAGTGGCATAGACTTTTTTGTATGGTAAACTGTAGCTTACGGTATCAATTATAAATTGCTGAAGCTAACCAGACCGACTCTGGTCTTGTAGGTCACTGCTGTTGCTGTGCTCTGTGTCCAACGAGAGCCAAGTTACAGGCCATTGATAACAGATGTTGTGTATTCTCTCATAACCCTTGTTCCCGTACAACTAGGAGGGACTCTAAGTGTTTCGGGCCACGGTCTTGAGCAGATAAAGAGCCACTGGTTATAAATTTGTGAAATTGTTCTTTGTTCTTCAATATGAGTCACAAGCATGCAATAAAGAGTCTCGATTCCGTAGTTTTACATTTCTAGTGTACTCGCTCGAATTCACTCATCTTTCCTACAATAATGTTCCTTTTATTCTATAAATTTCTTATATCTTTGGAGTTAGTTCAGGACCTGAGGTGATGATTCTGGCTCAGCTTATAGAAGTCCTTTATATATTCATTGTTTATAATTAAACTGTTATACAAGAGCTGCACCATGTTATACTGAAGGAAACTTCTCTATGTTTGTATGTAGTCGTTAGACCGAAAATGTAACTCTGTCTTCCTCAAATATTTGCTCAACAGTCACTAGAAAAGGATAAAAGAGGGAGTGATGTAAGGATGGGAGAACTTCATAAGTTCATTTCTTTTCCTGAAGAAAGAAAAGGCTTCTTTTCTTATTAAATGCTTAGAGTCTGTGACAATTAAAATAGAAGCTTAAATGTTAAAGGTCTGGTGATAAAGAAATGTGGTTGCCGATATTAAATAACAAAAACTTAGATGGATCTGTCGATTGTCAGACATCATCAAAAGCATTCATTTATTTAGCTATACATCCCTGTAATGGATGCCTAGCTCACAAGGGTTTCCTTCAATTTGGTCTCATCTTTATGAAAACTCCTTTGCACTTAGTCAAGCATTTGAAGCACATATTGACACACTTGCATATAAAATCTGTGGGCCTTCCCCTCTTTTTGATTCTTCCAAAAATGTTCATCAAGCTTTCTCTCTCAAGTCTCCATCACCTTCTTTGAACTCGACAATGTGATAAAACCCGCATGGCTTTGGGATGATTGATGATTGTAGTGGTCAAAATTTGACCACAGTCACGATGATGATATGTGTCCAAGCTACCAAGAGCTTTTTTTGAGACATCCACAAGTCCCTGAATTCATCCCGGATACTCCGCCTCTCCTGACCTTCTTGGGGCTACCTCCGTTCCAAAGACACCTAAATTCGAAACTATATCCACCACTCCGAAGGCTTTATCACTCCAGAACCCTCCACAGCCAAAGTCTCCAACTTTGAATCCGAGGCTCTCAACAACATCCCACCGAAATTTTCGTCTGCCGTTACGCAACTCCATCCTTTCTCACGTAGAAAATGTGTAACGCCCCTATATTAAAGCGAGAAATTATACATTGTAGCAGATTCTTCGGCATGCAATCTCGACTAATCAACGTCAATGATCATGACCGTTACAATAAATTCAGCTCGTGCAGATCGTGCAGTTACAACCATCCGTCAATTCTGCCTTCACAATAGTATCCATGTCAGGTACATATGATCTTTCTTCTCCTAAGAGAGGGGGATCGATCGTTTTCCTAGTTCTCAGAGTATACAGACACCACCACCACTATACTGAAAGTTTTTTATTCTATTCCACCATTCCACTACACTAGCAGTTTAATGTGCTAGTCCAATCACCACACTAACAGTTTCATGTGCTAATTCATCCGATACACTGGAAGTTTCTCTTTTACAGTCCACCATTACACACCGGCAGTAATCCTCTGCTTGGTTCATCCATCTTTACATTTTGACTACTGATTCTCACGCTTGAGGGTCTTAGACTGGCATCACACCGGTGCTCTTAACCTAAAAAGTATCTTTCGTGTGTGCTCTGACAGGTAACATCTCTGGAGAGCGATCTAACTTCACTTGTGGCAGGTCCAATTCACAATAAGCCAGTGTTTATCCACCGTAATGATGAAATGTTCATGTGCAACAAGGACGATTATGTCCAGACGGTATACTATGTAAGTTTCACAATGAACACAAGTATAGCTAAAATCGTCGCATGTAACATAATGCAATGGTTAGGTGATAATTATGTCAATCATCACTTACAAAACATAAAAGAAAATTAATTTCAAAACTATTATTGATCATGTCTGCATAATGTTGTAATCAACTAACATATGAAGTCTTGGTTGTAATTGCCCATTAGCCATGACCATAATCATATTCATACATGGATGATGTCAATATTTGGAGGAGGATGTGATAATTCCTTATTCACTATTTATTTCTAAATGGCAAAATCGAAATCAAGAAAAATGATAGTTTGGACTTTCATCTATATTAGTTTGGATTTTTCTTATTACATTCTATCTTCCATTTCAATTTGAAATTGAGCCCTTTTGCTTATATGAAAGAAAAGGAAAACTTATAGATGTTACTTCTTTAATTTCGATTTCCTATATGAATTATCATTGTGGGTCAGCTAATAAACAATACATAATTTGCAAAAAGTTGTTTGTCAAATTGTTTATGTGATTATCTGCTACCCCAATTATAGAAGGGTGAAATATTGATAGAAAAGACGTGATTGTAAACTTGCAAAGTAGATGTATTAATGTAGTTAGACATCAGCTTTTTTAACAACTTTTATGCAATTCACTTCACCTTTCATTGAATCACACAACTGTTCTCTATTTTTTTTAGTTGGAGCATCAAATCAAACACATGACCCCGTGCTTTAATTACAGAAATAAAAGTTACATGTAATTGGAAATGCGTTGTAACTCCAACTTCATTGCATCAAAGCAACTCATAAAGTAGACATTTTCTTTACTTTCCAATCTGTAATAACATTATGCTACTTTATATATATTGAGCACGTGTATGAACACATGTAGTACGCGCGCGTGCACAACATACACGTGCATGCATGTACGTATTTGTGCATGTATGTTTACACACAGACATATGAATCCATACAAACATCATGAAACCCATTTGTCTGAAAAAAGGCATGTTTGAAAGCCTATTTTCCTATACACAAAGCCTCCCTTGAAATATAACTGTACCAATAGTGCACTGCTTTGTCTCTTAATAGATGCATGTATGCCATTTTACTTTTAAACTTATTTCCTTAGGGTCATAATAAATAACTTCATCCATTAATTAATCAGAATTCTACATCACCTTAGTCATTCATTTTTATTTTTGCATTTTTCCCCCTATCATATAACTAAAGGCTTGGTTTGCCTGAAATTTCCTAATCTGAAGCAATAGACTTTGTTTGTTCATAGATGTGTTATTGTTTTTCTGTATTAGTTGTTTGTTAGCATATTTTGAAATTTTTCTATTTGTCACCCAATTGCATGTACTGTTTCACTGTACCAGTGCTTATATAATTTAGTTTTAATATTGTTTCAGTCTTTCAGGCATATTAGAGAATTTTGTGTTTCACATGTTACTTCAAGAAGCAAGCAAAAATCTTCACGGTCGACATTGACATAACTTCAAGAAGCAAGCAAAAATCTTCACGGTCTTGGTTAGGTCGAGAATTGTTAAATAGAGAGTTCTTGATCGCAATCTAAAAAAAAGTCAGAATCTCTAGCTGAGGAATACAAAAGAATTCGACTCTTCTAATAACTTGCTGGGTACAAGTTTGTTTTGCCTCAAATCTTTTTGAGATTTCATTGGACAGGAGCTGCGCTACTCCGTCCATAGTCCGAAGAGGAAATTCCCAGAAAGCTGTGACGCTCACCCGGTCAACAGAAAATAAGATTCACTTTCCACCGCCACATCAAGAACCCAGTATTAAACAGAGGAGAGATCTAACTATTCTCCTCTCTTTTGTAATCAGATTATTGATCCGTTATAATTTTCTTTACAATTAAACAAAGAATTTACACGCTCCTTAATTTTTTTGATAAACACATATCTCTGACTGATCGGCTCACCGATCTAGGTTTCTCTTGAGTAGCTTTATATTCGTCTCTATCTGAATTTGAGGAGTTCTCATCTGACCCGTCAGACCTTTAGGGTTCTCTGAGAACTCAACTCCCTTTTCTGAGAGTCTGCCGAACTGCCTAGAGATTCACCTTGCGCTTCATTCTTTATCTCTAACTTTTCTTGCAACATTGATTCTTTGTCAAAGACCGCGTCTCTACTGGTGAAGGCACTCCTTATCTCAAGATCCCAAAGTTTAAAACCCTTGACTCTTTTGATGAACCCGATGAAGGTATACTTCTTAGACTTGGACTCCAATTTGTTCCTTTTCTGACTATCAACCAAATTATATGCGGGGCAATTGAAAATCCATAACATTGAATAATCCACAAACTCTCCTCACCATATCTCTTCTAGAATCTGAAGATCAACAGTTATTGATGGTGACCTGTTTACTAAATATCTCGAATGATTCACCGCCTCTGTCCAGAATTTTTCTGACATATCAACTTGTAACCTGATACTGCGGATACACTTTGTAAGTGTGATTCATGCGCTCTACTACTCTATTCTGCTGTGGTTATTCTGGAATACTTGGCTGGTGTTCGATTCCCTTGTCTACTAAGTAAGCTTTGAATTCCCTGGAGGTTACTCACCTTCATTGTCAGACCTAAAGACTTTCACCTTTCGCCCCTTCTGATTCTCCACTATAGTTTTTCGCTGCTTGAACTTCTGAAATATTTTTGATTTCTACTTTAAGAAGTATACCTAAACTCTTTTAGAGAAATCATCTATGAATGTAATATGGTAACTAGCCCCTCCCCCCGATGGATGCTATTTGCGATGTCCCCACACATCCATGTGTATGAGATCTAGCAAGCCCTTTATCTTGTGTTGTTATGTAGAGAAAGCTACTTTAAATTACCTACCCATAATGCAAAATTTACAAAGATCAAATTTACAATATTTGATAACTGGTGGAGCACCTTTGTTGTGTAGGGCTTGAAGATCTCGCTCGTTCATGTGTCCAAGACGCATGTGCCAAAATCTTATAGTATCCTCCTTCTCCGTTGTTGCTGAATCATCACCAATAATAATGTTTCCTGTCAATTTGTACAAATTTGCTCATTCTTCTTTAAGAATCATCATGGAGCCCTTGGTAACTTTGATACATCCATCTGCACCTGAAAACTTATACCCTCGAGCTTCCAAAGCTCTCAGCGAGAGAAGATTCTTTTTAAATCTGGAATGTGACATATATTCATGAGGGTTCGAACCTATCCATCAAACAAACTTATATGGATGTTGTCGGTGCTAATTGTCTTGCATACATCATCGTTATCCATCACGACAGAGCCCCATCATAAGGCTTGTAAGTACTGAACCACTCTCTTTTTGGGCACATATGATATGTGCACTCCAAGTCAAGTAACCAAGCATCTGAGTATTTTTTTTCTTTCCTGATTCAGTCGTCAAGACATCACATAGATTCTCATCTGCTACTTTGACAACACCGGTTTGATCTGACTTTCCACTGGTACTAGTCCTATCAGAATTTTTAACACTTTTCTTCTTCAGTGTCTCTTTGTATTTCATACAATTTTTCTTGATGTGCCCTGATTTCTTGCTAGAAGCCTCTGGATCCCTTTTGGGTCCCTACTCTGTGATCTTCCCCTCTAGTCCTTGACAACTAGTCCTGAGGCCTCCTTTATAGAATATGTCTTCTCCATCAGCTCGTTATTCTGGAGCAGCTGCGTGACATTTTTTTTAACTCTAAAATTTTCTTACCATACATGATGGTGATCGCCAAGTGGTTATAACTTGATGGAAAAGAAGAGAGTAACATAAGAGTTATGTCTTCTTCTTCTAGCTTAACCTCCAGAGCCAACAAGTTGCTTAAAATCCTATTAAAATATTAAGATGTTGTAGAATAGATATACATTTCTTCATCCGAAGGCTGTATAACTACTTCTTCGTGAAAAGCTTGTTTGACAAACTCTTCGTCATGTAAAGGCTCTTCAGCCTACACAAAAGACCAGTATTTGTCTCCTCGTTCATGACATTGTGGACCTCGTCTAATAGGCATAGTATGATTGTCGCCTTTGCGTGAAAGTCGATGTTGTTTCACTTATCATTCTCCATCTTTAATGAGTTCTTCTCAATACCAAGCAGGGTTTTGTGTGTGCCCACCTTCACGAGCAACGACGTTGCTCGCATCTTTCACAATAGGAAGTTGGACTTCTCATCGAATTTCTCCACTTTGAGCTTGGTTGTCATGATCATTTTGCTAGACATTGCTTTGATACCAATTATTATAATCAATACCGATACAATAAAGAGAGAAACACCAAGTTGAAGGCTCAATAGCGTCAGAGCGGATCTACCACTGGCAAGCAATAAAGACAAATCACCACATAACTAAAAAAATCAGATTTAACGTGGTTCGGCATGAGTGCCTACGTCCACAGGGAAGATAAGAGAAACTTTATTAAAAATAGAGAAGAAAATATAATAGTTACAAGAATATCTTTCTCTTACAACTCTTAATGGTGAAAATTAAAATTTCTCTTGAATTCTTAACTTGCCTTCAAAAGTCTAGCCCTAAGGGGTTTATATAGGCACCTAGGATAATCCTAGTCCAATCTAAACTTCAACAATTCAATCAACACTGTCTCAGAAAAAGAAGGAAGCCCAAATCCAATCCAAACTGGAAATAAAATCAGAAAAGGAAACTGTCAGGACCCGACATTAGTCGACTACACCGAAGTATAAGTCGACCAATACATAAAACTAGTCAACTATAAGATATTATTAGTCAACTACCCTGACAAAATCTGTGAACGCAACTCTTTTTTAGTCAGCACTAGTCAATTATACTTATATATAAGTCGACTAGGCTAAAACATAGATCGACTAATTGGACTTACTAGTCGACTTAATTATAACATGCACAAATCATGTATATATCCGTGCTTAATCTCTGAAGCTTGTAACACCTGCACCTGATCCTGAGTTCTTCTCCAATGAATATGAGGCACTCAAAATACTAACAGTTTGATTATGAGAAAGGAGGGAGAGAGATAGGTTGGCCATGTTATAATTTCCTCTCTTTCTCCCTCTTCTTCTCTTTCCTCTTTTCCTCTCCTTCCTCTTCTTTCTTGTTAGTCCACCCCCCCTGAGCTTCCTCTCTTCTTTCTTCCTTCTCTCTTCTCCCCTCTTTGTTCTCTTCATTTCTCCAAACATGTCTTTACGTGTTTGGTTGCATGGAAAGAATTAGCGAATTGGAATGCGGAATCCACAAACATGTTGTTACATGGTTTGGAATCCAATGTGGCGCAGTGGGGTCCAGAAAGAGAGAAATGAAAATTTAAACATAGTGTGCGTGATTATAAGCCTATTTGTTTCACGGAATTGAGTATGAGAAATGAGCAAAAATATCTTTTTGTGGGCCCCACTGCTTTTCTGCATCAATTTTGTTTAAAGTTGCAGTTCAGAAAATGTTAGAACTCGCTCAGAGTAACAAACTCACTTGATGATGAATAAAAGAGTAACAAACAATTACAAATAAGAAATTTACGTAGTTTGACAATTTGCCTAAATCTATAAAAGAGGAGCTTTATCTTTCCAAAAACTTTGATAAACAATAAATTCAATTCTTCTGAACAATTGTTTGTTCTCTCTAGTGGTCAAATATTCAAGGTCTTCTGTGGATTCTAAGTTATATCCCATGATTAAAATCTTCAGAGCTAATTGTTTTACAAGTTCTGATTTATGAGAAACAGAGTGAGATTTGGCTCGTGTTTACTGTCAAGGTTTGTACTTGTCTCATATTTAAACAAATCCATATCTTTCTAGGTTCTATTATTTCTCTGCAACCCCCAACTTCTTCCTCCACATCTTCCCCCACCTCCACTCCGCTAAACCACACGCGCGCGCGCAGAGAGAGAGAGAGCTGCACACGTGCACATTTGAGCATACAAAGGCGAGCATGCACACAAACACACACACACACACACACACACACATGTATGATCAAATATGTCTTAATTTTACATGTATCCAAATTGTTATGGGGCCAACGAAGTCCACATAATAGCACTATAGGTATCATGGTGATCTCTATGCACTAGCTGTGATGTAAGTCTACAGGTTTTCGAAGAAGAAGAAGAAGAATACCATTATTTTATTGGGACAATCGAATCGGCATAATGGCATGATGGTGATCTTTGAGCAAGTTTTCTTTTCAGTAGCTATAACAAGTCTTACTTCTCTTAACCATGGGGAAATTGAGAACTACAAAAGATAAAACTTTTATCATGGACTTGTTGCGAAATTTATATGCTCTAATACCAATTGTTACGACTCCCAGGATGGACGTTAGAGGAACTTGGTAATATGAACAGTACTTGCAAAAGAAAATCTTGATGTAAAGCAAACTAGAAATACCTAGATAAAAGAGTAATAAAGAAAGAATACGAGAATTTAACGTGGTTCGGCCCAAACTTGGCCTACGTCCATGGGGAGAGAACTTGAGAAAGCTTTATTAATATACTTGGTACAAAGAGATTGTAACGCCCCGATCCCGCAGGTACGGGACGTTATGGCGACGTACATACGCAAGGCGGAAAACCCCACGTACGTACGCTAAGCCTTAATACAGTACATATCCTCCATAGAGACATGAGGTCCAGCATAAAAGCAGTACAAGAATACCTGCAGCAAGAGGTCAGCGATCATAACAGATATGAAAAATGGGAATAAGTAAGATAACAGAAATAAAGCACTAAAATACCTATGAATAGTCCTGATGAGGAATCTCCCATGTGACTCCAAGGCACTCTCTGAAGCTATGGTAACTCGGATCTCCAATCTGGGCATGCAAACCCAGGGTCGTCAGAAAGCGACCTAGTGAGTGGTAAAATGAAGGAGGCAGTAATATATACAATAGTAATACAAGCACGATATATATAATACATAATGTTGTACTGGTGATATCATATAATAAGGATATAATAAGCAGGAGAAATAGATAAACAGGTCATCTTTTATTACCACCAAGACCTAGCCGGTTATCATCGGGTCATGTTTATAGTCGTGTCCAGTTTATAGAGTAAATGATGACGTGATAGAAATGAACATGCGAGTGATGACGTGGTAGAAGTGAACATGTAGATGGGTATATGCACTATAACCATAATACTGTGTTGTGTATATACGGTAATGATATTTGCTATACAGAAAACAGAATATATGCAATGCAGATCATACATGTACATGAGAAGTATGCCACTACAGACAGTGTAACATGTATCGGGTAAAGTAACAAGTATACAGTTAACATGATGTCGGACAGAGTATCATGAACAGTAACAAGTACATCTAATCGGAAAAAGTATCATGAACAGTAACAAGTACATCTACACAACATTATACATGTATCAGGCAAGTCATGTTCTTTAGACAATAGTAGCAAGCAGTACCACCTGGTATTTTAATCAATCTCTTCCAGTGTCCCATACCACTGGCAGTTCGTACTGGAGCCCGCACTCCAGTCGAACCCATCCGGACATGCATACGGGTACCATTATCCAAACGAGAGAGTGACCAAATAACAAGTGTTCCCGACGTCACTATTGTGTATACTGTTTTATTATGTTAATTGGAAACCCAATAGTCAAGGAGATCTAGTCAGGTGGGTGTACCCCGTGCATACCCGGGATCACGGCCTTAAACAGACCCCTGGCTGCTGAGACCAGGGCCAGCCCGCTAAGGTTGTAACATGTAACAGGAACTCAATGAGCTAAAACAATAAACAGGAGCTCATGGGCTATAACAGACGGTAGCCAGCACTACCCCGTCCCCTGCAGTGGGACAAACAATGGATCCAGACATCCACCCGACAAGATCTAGTCAACCGTCAAGTCTCCCCCATACCCAAGTTATCTTTATTATCTTTCACTATACAGTATATCAGGAATAAGTACAGGATATGGTACATGTAACATGACATGAGCTCTGTTGATAGCACCAACACGATAACGGGAAACGGGAATAATATAACATGAACAATATAACGGGAAACGGGAACAATAGATGTGGGATTCCCACATATCGCATATCAACAGCTCTCATGTCCAGTAACGGGAATATCCATATCAGTAACAGGAAGCAATCATATAACATGAATACGGGAACATGGAACATGGATTGCATGTGTAACAGGGACATGGAAACATGACATGCATGTATAACCGTGATATGCAAGCATGACATGCAAGTGTAACAGTGGTATGTAAACAGGACATGCACATGTAACAGTGATGTGTAAACATGACATGCACGTGTAACAGTGGTATGTAAACAGGACATGCACATGTAACAGTGATGTGTAAACATGACATAACTGTAACAATAATATAAAAGGCGGTAATCCGTGCATTGGTCTATCAGTGTACCAGTGGAATCTCCATGTGTAGTAATAATCCGTGTACTATATCTGGGTATCACTCGTACATGTTATAATAGTGGTCAGTGTAATCATCTAACACCATGTCCATATTCGTGTAATGTGGATACCAGTGCGTGAAGGTGTCTAGCATGCATGTCGAGTAACAGCGTAATGTCACCGAGTATCGGTGAATCAGAATGACAATGTAATGAGGAATGTGGGATCTCAATAGCTAGTGGTACATGTACATGTAATATTGGTGTTTCGTGTGAGGCAGGTACCGGTAATCATACCGAATGGAGTATCAGACAGCCCTATTTGTGTCAACGGTCAAATGTTAATCGAATCGAGCATGTTTACACTGTTACTCTATCAATGACAATTTATGAATCGGTATTTACAGTTTTACAGTGATTAACTGGTAATCATGTTTTATTTACATAAAGCAACCAATTGCAATAAATATACTAAAAGACAATTTAGAAAATAAAAACAACTCACAAACTATCCATGAGAAGGTAGCTCTCTTTCCCACGATCGCAACGGATCCAGAATCGTCCGAATCGGAGTCCGTATGCTCCCGATATCGCTCGAACGCTAAAAATAAACAAAATGGGTTAAATATGCAAATAAAAAGAATTCAAATGCAATTCATAAATTGTCACAGGGGGTTTTCTGCACATTTAACGGGTTATTGGGTTGGGTTTATATCCAAACCCAACCCCCCCTTGGGTTATTGGGTTCGGGTTACACCCGAACCCAATAAAACAACAACAACAACCGCAGCAGCAGCAGCAGCGCTGCTGCTGCTGCGCCCACCTTGGCCGGCCATTGGCCGGGCTGGCCGGCCCACGCCGGCGGCGCCCTCCTCGGCCCACGCCAGTGGCGCCCTCCTCGGCCCACGCCGGCGGCGCCCTCCGCGGCCCACGCCGGCGGCAGGGGAGGTAGAAAGAGGGGAGAGAGAGTTTACCCGAAAGAGAGGTGGGGCGCGCGCGGTGGCGCGGTCGGGCGGGTGCAGCCGCCAGCGGCCGGCGACGTCCTGGCCTGGTCGCTGACAAGGTTCGCCCCCCTTGGTTGGGTGTCTGTACAGAGGGGGGAGAGAGAGAGAGAGAGAAGAGAGAGGGGGGAGAGGTTAGAGAGAGAGAGTTTGGGTGCATGAGAGAAAGAGAGAGAGAGATAGAGGGATTTTGTATTTAAAGGGGAGAGAGAGGCGGTGGGTAGGTCGGTTGGGTTAAGGCGGTGGGAAAAGGAAGCTTGTGGAAGAAGATGGAAGAGAAAGAAAAAGAAAAAGAAAAATAAAACTAATATTTAATTATTATAATATTGGCTCAAAAATTGACTTGCCCGAACGGTGCCCCAAAAATTACAGAAAATAGAGAATATTATCTTGAGACGTAATATGAAGACGGTTTGCAGAAACTCACTCCGGTTTGCAAATTAAAAATCCCGGAGTGTCTCGCCGATACGGGCGAGACCGGTTTGGCCGGATTTTCGATAAATTCTAAAAAATCTCCAAAAATACCCTAACGTAGAGAACACAATTCTAAGGCACACGGTGAAAGCAGATTCTCAAAATATAACTCCGTTTGTGAAAGAAAAATCGTAGAGCCGATTATCGGTATCGGTCGACACCAACTACGGAGATTTTCCAAAATAATCCAGGAAAATTCCAGAAATTCCTGAAAAATTTAAAATATTAGAAAATAATTTTTAAAACTGAAATCGGCTCAATCGGACTACCACGGAGGTCAAATCAATTTTGTACGTCGTATCGCGTACCGATACGGTAATACGTACACCAGGGATCAGGGTGTTACAGAGATCTACCCTTCCTCTTAATTGAACAAGAGTATTCACCTTCCACTTGAATCTAGCTCTAGATTACAAGAGTATTATCTTCTCTCTATTCATCTTCAACTTGCTTCTCTCTTTCTTGGCTTCCTCTGGTCTCTTTTACTTGAGATTCTCTATTTTAGAAACTCCTTGAGACTTGTTTTGGTTAAGGCAATTACAATGCTCGGTTACAAGCTTTATTTATAAGATTTTACAATACAACTCCTATTTGGACTATAGGATGATCTTGACCTTTGGATGGTTGAAGAATCTTGATCAATCCTTTTATGAATTGATCTCCTTGATCTAAAAGGATTTTAAACTATTTAATCTTTAGAAACAAACTTTCATTGAATAGGAACTAAATCCTATTCATACACCTCCTGAAAAGGAAACTCGCAATCGCCTGAAAACGAAATTGTTTCATCTTAATTTGCTTCTTCTGCTTCAAGCCATCGTCTTCTCCAACTCAATTGAATTTTCTTTGATTATCATTTCTTCTTGAAAAATAAGGCAAAATCCTAACAATCTCCACCTTGACTTGTTTTTCATGTCTTTAGCAAAAGAACTTGAGATTTCAGATTAATACCTTGATTCTTTTCTTGGTTGTAACCATGTCGTGAAGCCTTTAACTCTTGCCCTCTCTTCCCGAGGCCTTTGGCTGATTTACCGCCATGGCTTGGGCCATCTCAGGCCTTACCCGAGTGCGCCCTTTCTCTTTCCTATAATACTTTGACCCAGTTCACGTCCCGTTGCAGTCTTCCTTGAAGCTCCACCTCGTGATGAACTCCCTTCCAAGCTTATCCGTGAAACTCCACCTCGAGCTGAGTTCCTTCCTTCAGCTTGTATAACCCTCCACAGTTCTCTCCTTCAAGTAATACCCTGTCTCCTTGGCTGACTGTGATGATGCCTTGTTGCACTTGGATCCGACATCCTTCTTCATTGAGCACCCTTATGGATATTAGATTATACCGTGCCTCCGGGACATACCGGACCGTCTCTAGAGCACGCACTATCCTATCTCTTCCTGTAACCTTGACTGTCCCAGTGTCGATGACCTCACGAGCCGAGTCATCCACCATCTTGACAATCCCTTCCTCCTTTGCAACTAAGGAGTTATTGAACAGCTCTTTTTGAGAATATACATGAACCATGCTACCTGAATCAAATATTCAGCCTTTACTTTGAAAAGTGTTATCTTCGTAAGAAGCCATTAATATTTTAGTGTTCTCTACACCGCTTACTACGTCTACCTCCGCAGCTTACCCCTTCTTCTTCAACCAATCTTACCGATGCTTGCAGTCATTCTTCCAATGACCTTCCCTGTGACAAAAGTGACGCGCCTTTGATGAGTTTAAACCTTTTGTTCCTTTTCCTCTTTCTTTCCTTCTCGTGACCACCAAACCCGATCATATCTGCTCCTCTTGATTTGGCCTTTTTCTAATCTCATTAGATGAGAGAGTTGTCATTACCTCCTCGAAGATGAGAGTTTCCTTACCATAGAGTATGGTGGTGACGACATGATTATATGACTCTGAAGAGAACTGAGAAGTATCAACGCCTTGTCCTCCTCATCGATCTTGACATTAACAGCTAGAAGCTTGCTAATGATTTTGTTGAAGAAGTTTAGATGCCCCAACGCTGTTGTCCCTTCCTTCATGCGTAGCCCGTATAGTTGTTTCTTGAGATACAGCTTGTTGGAGAGGCTTTTCGTCATATACAATGTTTCTAACCTTGATCACAATTTTGTAGTCGTTTCTTCATCCATCACGTTGTACATATCCTCGTCTGCGTGATATAGTTGGATAGTGCTTGCCGCTTTTAGATCCATCTCCTCCCAATCCTCCTTTGACGTACCTGCAGGTTTTGCTGACTTACCCTGCAAGGTCTTGTGAAGATCTTGTTGCACCAGCAACGCCTTCACCCTCTTTTGCCATAAGCTGAAGTTTTCTTTACCATTAAACTTTTCGACCTCGAATTTTATCATAGAACTTCCTATTTTTGACATATTGCCCTTCGTCAACTTTTAACTCTGATATTAATTATTGCGAAATTGATATGCTCTGATACCAATTGTTATGACTCTCAGGATCGACGTTAGCGGAACTTGACAATATGAACAGTACTTCCAAAAGGAAAGCTTGATGTAAACCAAACTAGCAATACCTAGATAAAAAAGTAATAAAGAAAGAATACGAGGATTTAACGTGGTTCGGCCCAAACTTTACCTACGTCTACGGGGAGAGAACTTGAGAGAACTTTATTAATAGGCTTGGTACAAAAAGATCTAATCTTCCCTTGATGCAACAAGAGTATTCACCTTCCACTTGAATCTAACCCCTAGATTACAAGAGTATTACCTTCTCTTTATGCACCTTCAAATTGCTCCTCTCATTTTTTGGCTTCCTCTGGTCTCCTTTGATTGAGATTCATGTTGTAAAAAACTCGTTGAGACTTGTTTTGATTGAGCCAATTATATTGCTCGGTTGCAACCTTTATTTATATGATTTTACAATACAACTCCGATTTGGACTATGAGATGATCTTGGCTTTTGGATGGTTGAAGAATCTTGATTAATTTTTTTAGGAATTGCTCTCTTTGATCTAGAAGGTTTCTATACCCTTTGATCTTTAAAAACAAATCTTCATTGAATATGAATTAAATTCTATTTATACTTCTCCTGAAAAGAAAACTAGCAATCGCCTGAAAAGGAAACTATTTCATTTTAATTTGCTTCTTCTACTTCAAGTCATCGTCTTCTTTAACTCAATTGGATTTTTTTGAATTTTCATCTCTTCTTGAAAAATAAGGCAAAATCCTAATAGAACTTTCACTAAATCCAAACTCCAGAAGCAAGGTAATCATCGCCACCAGCGCAGCACCAAGACGCGAGGGTTGAAACCCGCATCTCAACATCACTGTAAGGACCAAGACGCGGAGCGTGAAAGCCGCGTCTCAGCATTATTGCAGTAGCAAGACGCAGAGTCTAGAGCTCGCGTCTCACTTGAAGTTTGACGCAGAATTTGAAGCTCGCGTTTCTCAAGCATCACCTCAATGT